>VDFB02212365.1:0-10917 GCA_007258455.2 Sequoia sempervirens | reverse complement strand
AAAATGGAGTGAAACTGAAAACCTTTTCCTAAAATTAGTCAAACGTTAAATTGGATGAGTAATTTTGGATTATTGTAGTCAAAATTTAAATATGTGATAAGAACAAGAATTCTAGCTCTAAATCTAACATCCAAATTACTAATAATTTTTAAAATGGTTAAGATTAAGAGTTAGAAATACTAAGTGCACACAAAAGTGCTCATGTTTTTGTCCCTAAAATGCAATAGAGAATCTAATGTATTCATCCTCAATTTTTGCAATAAGTATTTTTTAAAACCAATAGGAATAAATATAGCTAATAGTGAGTACTACAAATTGTATCTTTCTTTTTAAAAAAGTGTTTTTTTTAAGTGAATGCATTATAAAAGTCATCAATGAGCATGCTTGTGATATATATTCAATAAAATGAAATTTAATTATTTAATACATATAGAATAAAATGTAGAACAATCATTTTTTCCAATTTTTTTCTAGCATATAAAAAAATAATACATATACATGTTTTGAGAGTTATGAAGACATTAGTAAAAGTAAACCAAAACAAATATTCTCATTTATTTTCTCTCTCTATATGCATGTATGTATGTGTGTATATTTATATATAGTTAGTAAACTAAGAAGTAGGTAGATATTTTGGTGGTGGTTTGGTGGTGGTTTCATCATAAAATGAAATCCGATAGGGATTAAATTCAAAAATTATACTTAATGTTACATATAAAGACAAATGCATAGCATTTCTACTATATGTACATGATACACTCACACTATAACGCAAGCTTACAAGCCATGTCTAAGCCATAATGTAACCACATTATAATATT
Source organism: Sequoia sempervirens (assembly GCA_007258455.2). Taxonomy (NCBI): domain Eukaryota; kingdom Viridiplantae; phylum Streptophyta; class Pinopsida; order Cupressales; family Cupressaceae; genus Sequoia; species Sequoia sempervirens. Next base: position 10,096 of record VDFB02212365.1, on the reverse strand, counting down.
ATCATAACATTATCTTATAATGTGAATTAATTATGTTTAATTTTCCTCCAAAATATTAGCCATTTTTTTTTACCTCAACTTGGTACACACATCCAGATCCTAAATATGTGGGTGCAATAAATTAATAAATAATTAAATTAAATACTTCAACCATTAGAATTGTAAGGTTTCTAATACCTATCCAAACAAGTTTTCCCTCCATTTTAAGTCACACTACTGAAAATTTCAAACATTTTTTTGTGTGTAGTGGTAGTATTGAGTGCACCTAACCATCGCAATATGTGCCCATATTATTTGAGAAAAAAATAAGGGTACCCTCAAATATAGAAAATTAATCACTAATATACTTAGAACCTTAATCCCTAAATCATAAAATATAAACCCATAACCATAGATGGAAGACTCGCAGAAAACTCGCAAGTTCTTTCTAAAAACAAACTTTCTTGAGTTGAACTCAGAAGTTTTTTTAGTGAGTATACTTGCCGAAAACTCATGAGTCTGACATAAAAGCTCTGCTACAGAGAGCATAAAGCTATTTTTTTTATGTTCATTCATTTAAAATATCGAGAGTTTCAGGTGCATCCCCATAGAGTGCAATTGGAGTTTTCCTTAGCCATCTTCCCACCTGTTAGCAGTGAACAAGTTAGCACAAAAACACCTCAATGACCTTTTCTTTGTGTAATACAACCTTTGATTGTGCACAAAGAGAGTAGAATAAAAATCATTGGATCCTATAGATTTAAATGAGAGAGATCCTTACAGTGATTGCACAGGGCAAGAGGAGAAGCTTCCATTGTTTACCTCATACAAGATCCTAGAATTCGAGAGACAAGCAATGGAGGATATGGGTGCATTAGGAGATGTAGGGTTGGAGGACATGCCTGAGGATGTGGATGAGAGTATGCCAGAGCCAGATACTCAACCTTCCATGCCAACCAAGGAGCCAACAATAGTAGCACCGCCACTGCCACCACGCACATGCGACAGGCCTAGAGGACCAACAACTTCCCTAGCTACTGCTAGACTAGCAAAGACGAAATCCTAACATGTTGTTTTTAGTTATTGTTTAGTATTTGCTTCTAGTTCTAGTTTTACTGTTTTCATGTATCGGACTTCTTTTCGGTGTTTTTAGCCTAGGATAAATGAGACGTAATTTTGCATCAATTTTGGCATTGTGTTAATCAAAATTAATAGAAAAAACTTTTTTACTTATCCATGCACTCATTGGATTCATCTTGTCATTGAATTTTGCAAAAAAAATGTGTTTCTCATGAAATTTAAGCAATTTTTTAAGTTCCCAAGTTTGTTTTTTGGGCGAGTCTTCCAAATATGCCCATAACCATAAAATACACACCATTAACCTTAGATTCCTTATATAGTAAACCATAAATCATGAACTCTACATTCTATAAACCCTTAACCCAAAACTATACATTATAAACCCTTAACAAAAACCATTAAAAATCTAATCCCTTATCCATTTATAGCCTTAAACCTAAACCCGTAACCCTAAATCATACACTATAAATGTTGTATACCATAAACCATGCATACAATAAATTATAAGTGCTAGACCATATTCTTTATACTCTATATACCTAAAACTACAAAGCCTAACACTCTTAGGCCTAACTAATTCAAATTGTAAACCATAAACTCTAAATTATAAAAAAGAAATGTAATTCATGTTAAATCTTAAATATAAGATCTTCAATATTAAACCTTAGACAAAAAATTATAAATTTATGCATTTGTAATTATTATTCCTAAGAAAAACTCTTATCATTCCTATAAATTATCACATCTACCTTTTTGATATGCATATGTCTATGATAGCAAAACTTTCTAATAAATCATTTCTTCCTATATATACCTAAAGGTATTCAAAAGAGTTATGGTATAGAATAAAACTCCAATCAATATACTTTATGGTACATGGAGTCAAAGGGTATGATAAAAGTAGAGTGATACTAGAGAGTCAAGTAACATCAAAAGAAATGCTATAGAAAGGTCTCATGTCTATCTAATTTGTCTATTTATTTGTATGAAGAAGTATAAAGCATGTGAACTATTTTGGCTATCCATCACAGTTATTATTTTTATATCAAAATTATGAACAAACAATAGATAGTGAAAGAAGGAATGGAAAGAAAAAAGATAACTATGTTTTTTTATCTATAATCTTTTGATCTTTCCAATCTCTATAATCTTTAAAATATGTTTATAGGACATCACTTCTTACTATATGAGAAAACAATTATTTCTTAAATGTTTTTCTTGACATACTATAAAAGAGTAAAGATGACACAAACAATCAATAACAAATAATCAACTTTGAAAAAAAAATAAAAAAATTGCACTAATATAATTAATTAAATTTTAAGAGAATCTACTCTAAATTAAATATTACAATATATTTAATTAAATCTAAAAAATATACTATGATTTAACATATTTGACCTCTATATCTTTATTTTTATATTTCTTTTATTTCTCTTTGTTATATTTTTAAATTAAATATTTTTATTCATATTCTCCTCTTATGCACTCATGGCATTCCCTCCTTTTATGCCTTGACTACTCCCATTACTCTATACCCATACAACTATATGGAATTAAAATAAAATCTTAAAGTCCAAAATAATTGGAAATCTCAAAAAATAATAAATATCAGATATAAAATTAAAATATTTAAAATAAATTTAATTTAATTTAATTTTTTTTTAAATTATAAATAAAAGTTAAAATAATCCAAACCCCTTCTATTTGAAACCCATCACTAATAGTGAGAAATATAACAACTTTTGTTTTCATGTTATATATTCATGACATATTTGAAATTTGTTATTTTAAAGTCTATCATAAGTTAGAAAAAAATTTAAAAATTTTATGTGTAAGAACAATTAAGATATTAGTTTTCCTTTCAAAATATATATAATTTTAATCCATTTTTAATAGCCACACTACAAATTTGTTATAAAAAATATCATTATACATCAACAACATGCAAAAATAATAATAAATGAATTTACATGTTGTAATTTTTTTATTAAAAAAATACTACGATCATATCAAAACACAAATATTAATTTTATTATTATAGATTAATTTAAAGAATATCAAGACATTAAGATTGTATGAGAAATTAAATAATTTAAATTTATATTAATATTAATAATAGTAACGATTATTTAATCTAAAGTCTCTTAAAATAAAAATTGTTACCGTTGATCTTATTTTCCCTATCGCTTCACTAAAATGCCTAAAATTATCCCAATTTTCTAAATAAAGAGTCCTCTACATGCCTGTAAGTAGGTTCAGTACTTAATTCTATTTTTAGATGTTAAAATAATAAACATTATTTTAACAACGGTTTCTGGAGTAAGAGAATTTGGCTGCAACTATATATGTAAGAGAGTTTGAGAAATCTTGTACTGAAAGCTTTCTCTGGAGTTTGTCTGCAGGATTATATTTCTACAGTCCATAGTGATTTTCAGCTTCTGATTTGATAAAGAATTACTTTTTTTATAGTTTATATGAAAGATCTGGTATAAAAATTGCTTTAAAAGTTATATATGTATATATATGGGTGGCTAAGCAAGCCAATTCAATAAAATAGTTTTCCTATATAGTGAGTTTGATTAGAGTTTTGTTTTTGGTGTAAACAGAGTTGCTTGCTGCACTGAGATAAAAAATATGTATATGAGGGTTTGTACAGAGCAAATAGGACAATTGGGTCTGATTTCCTTAGATCTATCAAAAAAAACTTCCTTGCCCATTTGCACAGCTTCATGTGGATGAGCAGGTATTAATTTCGAACATCTGTCGGTATTATATGCTAGTGATGATGATCATGTTATTGTTTTCAACTATATTAACAATAGGCATAGAGGTAAAACTCTTCAACCTAGGTACTACTGCCATACCTGTAAGAAGTCCCTCACTTTTATTGGGCGTACAGTGGGAGAACAAAATCAGATTCCAAAGAAGGAAGGAAACACCTCCTCCTCTAGAAGGGGAAAAAGATGACATAGAGAATGATCCTTTGTTTAAACCGGATGATCTTTCTATTAGCCATTGCCTTTATCATTTAGATATCCCAAAAGATGATGTTCTTGCAAGCCAGACATATACTTCTTTCTTTGAAGAGATGCTAAATGGATTAATGGAGTAAGGCTGTTAAGAGTCAGTTATCAAAGAACTTAAAATTGCAGGTTGCAAGCATTTAGAATTCTTCATATTTTGAAGGAAAAATATCTTTGTGTGGAGTTTGTATTCTCAATTGCTGAACATAATAACTCTGAGGAGGAGGCTGAAATTGGTTTTATTTTAAATATTCTTTAAACAAATATGTTCAATTGCTGAATATAATTACTCTAAGGAGGAGGCTGAAATTGGTTTATTTTAAATATTTTTTCAACAAATATGTTTTTTCTCATCAGATTGGGTCTGTTTTGGTTTATCTTATGACCCACTTTTCTAGTTAAAAAAAAAAAATGATTTTATTTATATGATCACAATAATTCATTCTTCCTCATAAATGATAATCCTGCAAAATTAGTTGTAAGTGCTAAATTGCATTTTGTTATTAAAGTGGGTAGTCTATACTATTATGAGAATTCCATGTATATGGATGGAACAAACTTTACTGAATTTCTTTAGAGTGTATTTGATCAGCCAGCATACTGAATTGTTTGCATCCCCCACAAACCAAGGATTCAGAGCTGAGACCTGAGGAGATCATTAATCGAGAAAAATATAAACAAATGTATGAATTCTGACATGAAGCACCAGAGAAAACTTGGTTTCACTTTTTTGGATGATTTTCTCATGAAAAGATGGTAGGGTTTCAAAATATCGATTGGGTTCTCCTACGCAATGTGCTCAAAGGAAAACAAGAAGACAACCAGATGGAAAAACCGCTCGAGCGGTAGATTAAAGCTTAATTGCAATGATGTAGCAAAGGGTAATCCTAGAAGGTCTAGTGCTAGTTGTTCTATAAGAAATGAGATGGGGGATCAAGTTTGGGCAAGGTCTGTGAAGCAGTTGAGTTTGTTGCCCTATGGCATGGCCTTAATGTGTGCATTGAAAAGGATATCTATTACCTTCACATTGAAGGTGACTCAATTGGAGATTCCAACCTAAGATAGGAAAGATCAGAGAAAAGTTGTCAAAGATTAAAGGACTACAACATCTTCCATGTCTGTAGGGAATCAAATAAATTAGCAGATTTCTTGGGAAACTAGGGAGTGGAACAATCAGGCTCTGTACAAATGGGCGATTGCACATCGAACTGGTTAGGACTGATAGAATTAATCGAGGAAGACCAGAAAGGGCTCAGTTCCCCAATTTGAAAAGCACAGGGATGGCATTCTTGCAAATTTCTCAAAGATCTCATTTAGACTCTTCTAAGAATGGCACACAATAATCTTGAAACAAATACAGTCGGGGATGACACATCTATGACGAGGAGCCATGGATTTCGTCCTTGAATGGTCAGAGTCTTTTACGCGTATCTTCTAAGATTTGATTGAGCTTTGACAAGAATATGTTTTTAATTCATATGTCCCTCAACTATATTCGTTAAGTGGGATTTCTATAAGTAGAATTAAGGAACAAGTTAGAGTAAAGTGGTTCGGAGATCTTTGAACTTATTCTAGTAAAGCAATATGGCCATGAGAGGTATTACAGAGGAGGTGTATGAGTGTAAGGAGAATGATCTAGTGCATGCCATAAGGTAGATCGTGGGTTGGGAACGGTGGAACAACGGTCGTCTAGATTACCCAATGGCAAAATATACAGAGGAAGTGTATAGGTATTGGTTGGAAGGGGCAAGTGGAAGTATTATATTTATCAGGAAAAAGAATTATTATCAACCAATTTCAGCCTCCTCCTTTGATAATTATGTTCAGCAATTGAACATATTTGTTCAAAAGAATATTTAAAATAAAACCAATGTTAACCTCCTTCTTAGAGTAATTATGTTCAGCAATTGAGAATATAAACTCCACATAATGATCTTTATGCTTCAAAATAGGAAGAATTCTAAATACATGAGAAATTTTCATTTCTTTGATAACTGACTCTTATAAGCCTTACTCCATTAATTCATTTAGCATTTCTTTAAAGAAAGAAGTATCTGTCATGCAAGAACATCATATGGCTAATAGAAAGATCATTCTCAATGTCATCTTTTTCCCCTTGTAGAGGAGGTCGTGTCTCCTTCCTTCTCTCATTGGAATCTGATTTTGTTCTCCCGCTGGTATGCCCCACAAAAGTGAAGGGCTTCTTACAGGTATGTCAGTAATACCTAGGTTGGAGAATTTTTTATGTTAGCTTATTGTTAAGTATCTGAAATAAATAACATCCACTGCTGGACAAGGTGGCTTATAATTCTGACAGATGTTTGAAATTATTTGCTCCATATCCACATCAAGTTTTGCAAATGGGCATGGAAGATTTTTTTATAGATCTATGGAAATCAGCATGATCCTATTTGAATGTATATATTTTTTACTAAGCAATCTATATAGCAAATCATATATAATCTTTTAAAACATGTAAATCTTCTCAAACTGTGAAGCTGAAAATCACCAATCGTCCCATTTTGTATATGTATGGATATTTTACTAATCGGTCCATATAGCAAATCTTTCATATAAACCAAGAAGGAGTGAAAACAAATCTCTTTATCAACCGAAGCTGGAAATCACCATGGCTGAACTTCGACAAACTCAACTGTCCTATATATATATATATATATATATAACTAATCAATCTATATAGCAAATCCTTCATATAAACTATAAAAACAGTAAATCTTTATCAAATCAGAAGCTGGAAATCACTATACGTCCGTTAAACTCCGAATCCCGTCCTTATTTTGTAAGGAGTATGTATATTTTACTCAGTCAATCTATATAGCAAATCCTTCATATAAACTATAAAAATAGTAAATCTTTATCAAATCAGAAGCTGGAAATCACTATACAACTACAAGCAAAAAAAAACACAGTAAATCTTTATCAAATCAGAAGCTGAAAATCACTATACAACTACAAGCAACAACACTTTCCATCATGGACTGTAGAAATATTATGTTCTTTATCTTTCATAAACTGAACAAAATAAAATTTGCGTAGCTTACTTTAGAAATTAGATTGAGACTAAACTGGGTGTGATTCTTCTCTTCAGATAAGTCACATATAATCCTGCAGAAAAACACAGAGAAATTCAATACAAGATTTCACAAATTCTTTTACATATATGGTTGCACCCAAATTCTCTTACTCCAGAGACCGTTCTTGAAATCATGTTTATTATTTTTATTTGAGACATCTAAAAATATAATTAAGTATTTAACCTACTTACATGCATGCACACAATTCTTTATTTAGAAAATTGAGATAATTTTAGATATTTTAGTGAAGCGATAGGGAAAATAAGATCAATGGTCACAAATTTATAATTTAAGAGACTTTCAATTAAATAACTGTTACTATTATTAATGGCCATACATTTTAAAAAATTTAAATTATTTAATTGAAAATTCATAAAAATCTTACCTGTCTCTTTGATATTCTTTAACTAGCAGTCTATGATGCAAAAGGCATGCAACATGGTGAAATTTGAAATCGACACTGCGAAATGTATGTGAATCAAGTGACCACCTAATGGGGCCCTTCTTATTACCTTTATTTAACAATTTGTTCGTACAGGAACTCCACTTTAAATTTGTTTTAAAAGTCTGAACTGGTAATTAAATTGAATATGGGTACCGGCAAATAATTTGTTTTTCAAATCGCAATAGCTTCAAAGTTTTGATATTTTAGCAACGATATGTTGGATGTGTATTGACGCTTTTTGTGGTAGGTGGTTTATTCAATCCACTTCAATAATTAATTTTGGAAGCAATTGAAGGGTTTCTTTCCATGGGTCATCAACTTCGCGCAATTATTAAAATTGGAAAAAAGGTACCACGCTTTTTTTCAATCAAAATGTTATCGCCTAATATTGAATACTTTTTATAATTAGTATTTCTCCATAGTTTTGGAAATTAAAGTTTTAGTATGCATGTGTTTTTTTGCAAGACAAATCTTAAAGGTTAGAAAGTAGTGAATTACAACGCAATTTAGAATAAAAAATTGACTTTATAATGAACGATTTCATTGTGCAATTGAATAGTCAAAATAGGTAAATAACAGATGGGCGTTGTTTCAGTGCAAGATGATAAAAGTCTCTAGTCTGTTGCTACCACTTGGTACTACATAAGGAACATGTTGTTACAAACAATGTTTCCTATACATGTATCTATGTGATCATGAAAAGCCAAAACAAAAAAACCATGCTCATTTTCTACCCTACCATATTGGCATCATGGAGCCTCGAGGACCCTAGCCAAACCCCTGAGCAAAAGCAATATGAAAATTCCACTAGAAATTTTGCGGAGTTCCATTTTTTGGAATTGGCATGTATGCTTTAGCCTAGCACCTGCAAATAGAAGAGAGAGGTATGTCAATGGACGAGGAAACAAGATGAGGAAGGAAGCATAAAAAATTAGTAAATATATAGCCAAAATCAATAAACACAATTAGAAAGTAGAAATGACGAATAATATTTACAAGTGGGTCACTGAATGGTGATTTTTGACAACCACAAGGAGCATTGGATAGAGTTGTTGGAGCGTTGAACAATTTGAAATGGGAAATTTAGAGTATAGTAAGTTTGTTGGATGTTTATTGTATCTGTGCTACATTATAAAAGAAATCATATAGATTTAGCAAACATATATATCATTATAAATTTTATCTTGCAAGTTTTTATATTTGCATTGCACGAGTAGGATGTATATGCAGATATGTGCATGTGAATCATGTTAACATATAATAACCAAGAACCAAAATAGGAAACAAACACTGTATCAACTAAAGAAATAAATTTGAACAAATTGAAGAACTATTACAATAACACTTAAAAGCCACCAACCACATTTTGTAGATTTTGTGCTATAATATAATTGTTCCCATAGCATTAAGAAAATACTATTTGAAATGGGTCTTTCAACAATCCAATTTAATGAATATACTTCCTCACAAATTTTGTAGCACATGAGTGTTAAAACCCTCCAACTTTCTATGAAAAGGAACAATAAGGAGAGACCAAAATGCATGAACAATAAATTAATCATTTATGAAAAATACCTAGTATACATATATACATATATATGCTTGTAGATATACATGGCGCATGGTCCATATTGATATATAAATAAACATGTTGAAGGCTACGTTGATATATATTGACATGTATACATATATATATATATATCGCATATGTATTTACAGCTTATATATGAAGTGAAACTAGTTTGGTGGTTGTTACATAGTAAATCTCTTTTTAATAAAGATTTTATACTTTCAGTATTTCTCTATAATATATATATATATATATATACATACATATACATTCAATTTGTGTGAGCAAACACTTACGATTTAGGTTCCTTCTATCGAGGACACCAACTCCACCATGACCTAGCCATGTAATTACCAAGGCCATCATTGGCACAAAAAAAATCGATCAAGTAAATGTCATTGGTTCTCTTGTGTTAATATGGTTTATGATATTATTTTTCCCTTGTCTATTTGAGTTTGAATAAGTGTCATGATATTGTTTTCCACTCATCTGTTTGAAGTTGCCTATAACAGATTATTATATTGTTCTTGTAACAAGGTTTGTTATTAAGTTTTAAAAATATGGAATCTTTTCCATGGTTTTTAACAATCGTCGAAAAATGTTATGTCTTGTATCAATATGTTTCATGATGTTCTTTTTGACTTGGGTTTCTCGAAAATAAAACTAGAGAAGATGAGGAACAATAACCAAAGAACAAAAGACATGAGCAATAAAATAGTGTGCTATGAAACCAACCGCATAATGGCTCTTTAAACAATACAACTTAATCAATATACTTTTTGGCATGATTTCGTAGCACATCAATGTTAAAACATTGTGGCCTACTATGAAAAGCAATGATAATTAGAGAAGGGAAGACATGAACAATTAATTAATCAATTATCCAAAAGTGGAATGAAGG
>VDFB02212364.1:0-19840 GCA_007258455.2 Sequoia sempervirens | reverse complement strand
ATCACCTATTACATGCAAAAGATATGAAGAACCAAAAATGATGTTTTGTAAACCTCTTAGTAAAAATGCATTAAGAGAATCAATTATTACAAAGCGATCAATCCTTATGAAGGAGATCAAGAAACCCTAAAAGGGAAACCCTAAATGAAACCCTAGTGTGCACACTTAATAATTAATAATTAATTAATTATTAATGCCTGCTTCTACTAGTATAATGAGGAATAAGGACGCACTAATTAATCAATATGATGCAATTAATTAAGCATAATAACTTATTTCTCTAACAGCCTCTAATTCCGGTCCGCCATTCTTGTCTCTTTCTTCGCGGATCGATCAGGGTTGTCTCCCTCCTCCTTTTGTTTTCCCCTTATGTTTTTCTTCTCCCCTCGCGGTTTTGTTTAGGGCTTAGATCGTCGGAACTAAATCAAACTTGAAGAAAGTTTCAGGGGTGGATTTCGTCCCAGTCCCAGTTCTGCTGGGATTCATCTGTCTTCGCTTCCGCCCCCTTTCTCCCCCTCGGTCCTGGTTCCGGTTTTGTCTTGGCCCCGCCCCCGCCAGTTTTGAAGGGTCTCAGTGATAATGAAGTCTCAGCGACACGGCAGGAGCTCGCCAAGAGAAAAGTGATCTTGCCAAGATGTCTCACCGACGGGGTGAACTCTTGCCGAAGTGGAGTGGTCTCGGCCAAGGAAATCAGTTTCGCCATGATGTCTTGGCGAAGGCATAATGTCTCGCCGATAGAATGGGGGGTCTCAATATGTGTTTTTCCTTTGGCAGGAGTCTTGCCGACAACAAAAGGACCTCGCCAAGAAAGTTTGACATCGGCAAAAGGTCTTGCAAATATAAAGATGTCTCCCCGACCGAAGAGGAAGTAGCTCATCGCTGAGAGATAAGGAGCCCAGTGAAAGGTCTGGCCGACAGGCCAATGTCTCGCCGACAACAAAGGGTCTCACCAAGAGTCTTCCCGAAATGAAGAGTTCGCCGAAGGAAAAGGAATTATAAAAGATGTCTCGGCGAATGAAGGTGGTCTCAGTGACGAAAGTAGGAATCGGTATGACTGTTGGAGCTCGCTATGACTTCTCCCCGACATCCAAAGTCTCGCCAACATATGATCCTTCCGCAGGGCAACCCTTGACCTTCGAGAATATGCACAGCTGGGGTGACGGCTTGGGAAGTAATGTGCTGAATCGAAGGTAAATCTGGTGTTGTTCCTCGGAGATGGTCGACCAGAGGTAGCCATGAGTCATGATAATAGCTAGAGATGATGACTGGAGGAGCAAAGAGGCATTAATGACCATGTCACAGAGCATTCAAGGTGACTCTAACAAAATCTTAATGGCGGACTCAGAGGCTGCAAGATAATAACGACGGGTGTAAAAGATCTGAAGGCCATGCCCAAGGATGAGCTTTCACCGACATGAGCAGGGGATGCACATTAAATGCTTCATTGACTTCATTCCAAAGTGCTTCTAGGGCCGACGTTTCCAGGCACCGAGATATTTTTGAAAACCTTAAGGCAGGGGCCGACATCTTCTTGTATATAAGGCATTTTTTCCTCTTTGTAAAAAAGTTCAGATTATGCATTCTAGAGAGTTAGTAATTTTTCCTAAAATCCTTTCTCAACTAGTGTAGATTTTGTAACTCATTTGGAGTTCTCCTAATGCTTTTCTGAAGTCTATGACTTGTACAGTCCTCTCTCGGATTAGCAGACTTTTGTAACTCATTTTGGAGCATGATATATAAAATTTACCTTGGTTACCCTTGATGGTTCAATTTTCCTTCTGGTTCTTGCAAAAATATTATGCATTTTCAGGTGATTGATCAAGCTACTTTGTGAAATCTTTTCCTTATAGCTTTGTTTCACAGCATGCCTTTCTTTTTGCAAAGTAGTATTATAGGTTACAAATCGTGAGCCACTAATTGCACATGAGCTTTTAATTGTAAAAATATGTTTTTCCTTCTTAAAAGTGTGTATGTCACCGAACCCGCTTGTATGCATAATCTAAAAATTCAGCCAGTGTAATTCTATATCCATCATCAGTACTCAAGTGTAACTCGAGTATCTCATTGTTCTTATCAGTTTGGTGTATCACCTTAGTTTAGTTTCAATTTATGTACTCCTTCTCCCTTTCCCTTTACGAATCATTAGTTTAGGTGACACCAAAGGAAGCCAGCCTCTCCGGAGGTTCATTTCAACTTAGGTGACCCATGCCTTTGAGATGATCCCACGTTTCACCAGAAATCTTAGTTCTTACAACTTCGCATATGGTGCATTTCTTGGTGACAACAGTACTATCACGATTATATTGACAAGTGGGATGTACATGGAAGTATATGTATATGTATATATATGCACATACATGTCAATGGGATTTAACGACATGTATATGCACATGTATAGATGTACCACACATAAAAACTTATCAATGTGATGGTGATTGTGAATGGCTATATGTGAATCAGATGTGAACATATATATGTACTATACATACACACACACACACACACACACACATATATATATATTATAAATATGCATATACATATATACATATATATACACACATATCATATGTATATGTATATCAATACGTAAATGCGTTGGAATGGACACACTCATATAGATGCATCGATATGATATACCTACATATCGTGTACATAGAGGCATACACACACATATATGTGCATACATTCAATATAATGTGTTTTATATACTATCTTGCATGTATATATATATATATATCAATGTATGCTTATAGTATTGAAACTACGATATATATCTATATATATATTAAATATATAGTATTAAATGATTATATATATATTTACATATATAAAATACATTATAATTATTTAAATATATATATATATATATATATATATATATAACATATTATATATATTATGAAATCGACTATCATTTTGTTTAGATAAACCAATTTATAAAAGAATGGTAATAGTTGATTATGACTATTATTAAGGTTGATAGTTGATATGACTATATTCTTTGAAGTCGTATGAAGTTGTTTATGACTATTGGTAATACCGATTATCACTTAGTTTGTTACAAAATATAATGACATTGTAATACATTTGATATTGTTGTCGATATTAAAACATAAGACTTGGTTGACGCCTTTGGTAAAATCAGCCTTGACTTTGTCAACTGTTTTAAATGCTTAAGTCGATTCATCCTCTATACAATTCGATGGATGTTTGTTGTTTATAAATGGTTGTTGATTGTTTCCTTGGGTAGTAAAACCACACCAAACAAGAAGGAAAGAGGGATGGAATTGGCGCCACCTTTGAAGCCAAGTTGTTGTAGATATCTATTCTTTGTGACAATTCAAATTAAGCATATGCAGATTGAATAAGTATTTAATTTGTTGTCAATGCTGCAAGTTGATTTGTAGGTGGTTTTGTTGAGTATGAGCTTAGGGAGTTTCCACCTTATTGCTGAGTTTTATGTGTTGCTTTGCATGGAGCTTGCTATCCTTTTACATGCCTAAACTATAGGCCATGAGGTTGCTAGGCTACACTATAAATTGTTGAGCCATTTCATTAGTGAGGACACATTATTTTCCCAAGATTACACATATTTTGCAATTCCTTATTTCTGTGTTATTCCTAGCCTTACTTGTTTTATATTGAGAGTAAGAAAGAGTGAGAGTTTTATTGTATTGAGAGGAAACATTGTTGTTTGAGAGAAGTAAGCTATCAACTTGTGTGAGAAAGTTATTTGAGACATTCTTGAGAAGTTGATTATCAAGCTAATTGTTGATGGAGAAGGATGCATTGCTATCATTAATTTGGATAAGCTATAACAAGCACGAGGATCTCTTCTTCTTTGTTATTTAACTTTTGAAATCTATGTTTTCCATGATTGCTTGAAATGTCTTTTCCAATGTGTGCATTAGAGATATTAAAGTGTCTTTGAAAAGGGAATTGTAGCTTTATACTATTTTTTATGTTGTGCTTGTAAGTACTCCATAATAGGGGTTTGGTGTATAACATAGATATTATATACTAGGCATGATTGAATACAAGAGGCACTTGAGATACACTTAGCTAAGTTATTGATTTAACTAGGAAATCCCGTGTTACTCCTAGGATAGTTAATCCAGTATGGGAGGGAGCTTGTGTACTTACTTGTTTAGTAAGTTGTGTATTTACTTGTTTAGTAAATGGTGATAGGTTGATCTGGGGTGATAGAATATCCATTGAAGGAAATACCTATGCGTAGTTTAAGATGGCCTTAAGTCAAATTGGCCCTGAGTAGTGTATGTGATAGATGACTCTCAATAGGAATACTGAATGTAACACTTTGGCCAAAGTAGTGTGAATATCTGAGACTCCACTCTAGAATGTGTGACTAACGAGACTACACTGTCAGTTCATCGTGATCTAGTATTACATGCTAGTTTGAGATTATGGGATTACAACTTCTAGTTGTGTAGGACACAACACTATGCTTAGTTGGTTGTCGTTATCGATTACTCTACCAATCTCTTCATCGAAGGGAAGGGCCATCTATCGAATGATAGATGTGTGGGGGATGGCATTATGAGTCTTTGGTTGGTGGAAAAGCATCTGAGTGATGCTTCTCCTCCACAACAGGTGACAAAAGAACCAAGATTTGAAAGGAAGGATCCTGGACCATCTTACAACTATTTGTTCTAAAGCTCTTCGAGCTATGTATGTAATTGTATGCATTCTTGTATTGATGTAATTTACATGATTCATTATGATAAAATGGAAATCCATATTGTATTATGTAATGCATCTTATTCAATAAAGAAAATAATTTTTTTTATTGCAATGGTTTATTACTCAATAAATTTACTCATAAGGTGTAAATTTAGAAATTTTTACTTCATTAAGGGTTGGTATGTTACACTATATTTGGTGTGCATTCTAGAATAATTGTTGACAACATAATATATTTTCAATATCAAGATTTTATTGATGTGTGGTAACAATATGGGATCTTATTAACACATTCAAAGCTATATCATCCAAACAGAAATGGACAAGTTGAGTCTAGTAACAAGAGAATCATGAATATAATAAAAAACTTTGGATGTGAATTAGAGGTGATAGGATGATAAACTAAAATTTGTTGTTTGGGAAGAAAGATACTAGTAAGATTCCCTTTGAATTAGTCTATGACATGGAGGCCAAACTACCAATTGACATTGAGTTATCAATATACAAGTTGTTGTAGTAAATTGAAGGGGAAGAAGTGCACACCCTTTCCTAAAGAGTGCAGGAATTGACTGAGATTGAAGAAACAAGAAGGGTTTTTCATGAGAGAAGCTTGTTAAGATAACATAAATAAAGTACCTATTTATAAGAGGGATGTTACAAGGGATTTTTAGATTGGGGATCTTATTCTCATGTGGAATTCTAGGTCAAGAGATAAGGGAAAGCATGGAAAATTTGATGCCTTATGGGTTGGGCCCTACGAATTTACTAAATAACATGGTCAAGAAAAAATTTATCTAAAGATTTTAGAAGGATATTTTATGAAGCTGCTATTTCATGGTGAGCACCTTAATCCTTACCCATCTTAAGGGTGAGGTTCTATGAACCTTTATATATATTGGTCTATTTTGGCTTGTACATATATGTGTTGTGTGTGCCCTTGTGTGGTTAAGGTACTTGTTTGATCATGATGAATTTTGTTTATCTTGGCCTCCCTTTTTCTCTCTATTTTGGTCTACTCCTAGATATGTGGATCCTCTCTATGCTTGCAAGAGACACACATCCCCATCTAAATCCCATGTTGGCATTCTATTTTGTTTTGTTTATTTTCTTTATTTTCCATTGTAATACAATTGCTACATGTTAAACTCACCTCTTATAACCAATCTAAGATATTATAAGTGGGGGTTTCATAAGCCATAGTGTTGATTAAATGGTTGTGTTGTGTCTTCCCTTGCTTGCTCATTATGTGTCTAAGATTGCAAAATTTCCAAAAGTAAGCGTTGGGCTTGTTTGGCTCATTTCCTTATATTTGGGATGTTGTCAGGTTTAAAAT
This sequence comes from Sequoia sempervirens, assembly GCA_007258455.2. NCBI lineage: Eukaryota > Viridiplantae > Streptophyta > Pinopsida > Cupressales > Cupressaceae > Sequoia > Sequoia sempervirens. Next base: position 13,803 of record VDFB02212364.1, on the reverse strand, counting down.
TTTGGGGTTATCAATCTCCTTGCCTACTCCACTTTCTTTTTATTTATCGGGTTGTCAGCCTTCTTCCTCGTAGCATACCATTCCACCCAATTTTAACAATCTGGTATAAGCCTTATAAAGCATTTCTATGTAAAATTTGTCAACCTATTAGCCCTACGGGAATTATCATGCCGATCACCCAAACTTTTAAATTTGTTAAAGAATAGAATATTTTTATCATTAGAGCTTTAGTCATCCCTTACCCATGTACCATCTCCATTATTTCCCCATGTTATCCCCTAATTTGGTGACTAGTCCATTTTCCAAATTAAATCATCGCCTGATTCGTTGATAATTGGTATTCCTATGGTGTCTTTTGAATCATTCGTCATTTGAGCATGCTTGAAGGTTGTCGTTTTGGAAAGCCCAATTGTCAGTTGGTTAAATCATGCCCCATTTTTGTAATTTGTGCCTAATTGTTTAAAATAAGTTGGTGATGTCAATTCCAATGTCGATACTAGATGGAAAATTATCTTATATGTATTCCCAATTATGCTCAAAAGTAGCCTCATGCATTGGTGCAAAACATGAAAACGATTAAATTTTGAAAACTATGAATTTTTGGAAAATCTAAGTTAGGGACATATTTTTGAGGGAATTTTGAGAAGTGTGGCTAGTTTTTACACCGACCCGCTTCCTAGCTTGGGAGAATTTAAAGTTTCAATTTTTCCAACCAAATTTCGAAAATCATTCAAATAACAGATCTAATTGTTTGAAACAAAATTATTTTTATGGGTTTTGGTTGTCATGGTGTTTTATCATCCTAGAAAAATTTCAAGGCTTAGGTTTTACCAATCAAGAGTTGTGCATGTTCTTGTTTTGTAGTTAAGGGTAATAGGGGGGTTGCTAGAAAAGTATGTGAAATTATTTTAAATCTTTTCCAAAGTTTTAAATTTTCATAAAAAGCCAAAGGAGTTATTTTTGAGCATTTAAATGTTTTATATTATTGATGGTAAGAATTGAATGAGGTTTTGTATGCATTATTTTCATTATTGCTACCTTGTTCACTTTTTCAAAAATCCTAACCTTTTTGTTGCTAGCTTAGTCATGTTTTCAAATATCCTAACTCTATGTTTTCAAATATCCTAACTCTCTATTGGTACCTTGCTCACTTTTTAAAAAATCCAAATCCTAACTCTAGACCCTATTGTTGCCTTGCTCACAAAATCAAGACTTCAAAACACATGAGCTTTTAAAAGGGAGGAAAGGAAGTGGTTAAAGCCAATGCAACTTGCAGGTGAAAGTTATGCATGCCATGACTGCGGAACATGCATTAATAGATTTGTTTAAAAGATTTCAAAGAAGTATGGCTTCTTGAAATGCCATGATTACATAATATAGATCAAAATGATTTGTTAAAAAGGATTTAGAAGCTATCGAGCAAATGCATTTGGCAGTGATAAAGCCAAAATATGTAATATTTTCCATGACAGCGCTAAAATGGTGTGCTAAAACAGAGCATGTTAGCAATGGTAGCCAATTTTTGCACCACCAAAGAGCTAGGTTAAGTGTCAGAGTTGTCGAGGATTAGGTATGTGATCTGTTTGACAAAATGCCTCGAGGAAATGTGATCTCATGGGGTATGATGGAAATGCAAGGCACACGAACTGTTTGATATTATGCCTGAAAGCAGATATCATCACATGGACTGCGATCATTGCAGAATATGCATAAATTGATTTGTTGAAAAGGATTTAGACAATGAAGGTGAACTGTTTGATTAAATGTCTCAAAGAAATGAGTCTGCACTACATAGAAATGAAAGGCATACGAATTGTTTGCCAAAACTCCTCCAAATGCATATGTCACAACAGAAAAAGACATGGCACGAGAACTGTTTGATATAATGTCTGAAAGAGACGTCTTCTCTTGGTCTGTGATTATTGCAAGGTATGCACAGAATTGGCCAATGAAGCAATGCAATCAGCAGGTGTAAAGCCAAAATTCTACAATCTTTCATAGCATCCTCCCTGCTCGTGACAAAATAGGAGCTTTGAAATAGGGTATTGGCATCCATCGAAGCATTAAGAATACAAGGTTTTCATCAACTATTGTAGTTGTATTTGCTCTGGTTGACAAAGACAAAGTAAGTGAATTGTTTGATAAAATGCATCAAAGAACTGCGGCTTCTTGAATGCCCCGATTGCAGCATATGCACAAAGTCGATTTGTTGAAGACATTTTAGAAGCTTTCAAGCAATGTATTTGGCAGTTGTAAGGCCAAATCTTACAAGTTTCCTTAAATTCTCTCTGCTTGAGCCAATATTGGAGTCTTGGAACAGCTTATGAGCACCATTTAAAGCATGGATTTAATTAGTATGACTTCAGGGTATATTAAAATGAATTGTCTTGCATAGAAGACATGGCATGTGAACTATAAGAATTATTTGATAGAGTTTCTTGAAAAGGAATGTGGTAATATAGGATATAATGATTGCAAGTGTTTAAAACTATTTTAAAACTTTGAAAGTGAATGCAATAACAACTAAGAAGGGTAATTTTTAGATCGAAGACACTACGGTGAAATCGTGAATATTGACAGATTTGAAATTTAAAATTGTGGTAAGCAAGTTCATTTTGGTTTTTTCAACCAATTAAATTTTATCTGTTCATAATCGGTGATAGATTTATATGAAATGAAGTATAAATACCAAGGCTACAAATACAAATACATCTTTGTTCTTGAAAGCACACTTCCGGAAATATCGGATACCAAATTGGGGCATATCAAAATTCACGATTTTCAGGAAAGTATGAAAGAAGGGAAGAGGTCTACATTTACACATAAGGTGTTTGAAAGTGGGTTAGCAGATGCAATAGGATATCTAGTAGTTTTTCAATGTCCTGGACTTGTTTTGAAATGTATGAAGGCATATGAATTTTTTAGATGGTAGATTGGTGGCAAGGTTGGATGTCATTTCTATTGGGATCATTTTCAAGTTGTCAGTTAGGAATTAGTTCATCAATAAAATAGGGAAATTGCAGAGATATTTTGTTGAGAATAAAGATCGATGCCTCGGTACCATAATGAAACATTGGTTGTTGGCACCCAAAAAAGGAAAATCTCAATTGCCGAAATTTTTTCATAGGTCCCTATTTGTTGAAGATGTTTTCAATATGGTGGTACTCCTAAACAAGTTAATATGGAATAAGGCTTCAGATAATTTTGAAAGGTGGATGTGTCTGTTTATTACCATCATATGTGCATGCAATCAATTCATTGACTGGGAAGGTATCGTTAGTGATAGCTTGTATAAACAGATAACTCAGTTTGAGACAAATAAATATTTTTATATGTCTTCTTACCTCAAGTATGCTATTGCGTGAAGATTTGGCTAGGGCTTAACAACGTACAAGCATTCCATAGGGTAAATGATGCTTTCACTATGTTGTGATGAGAGGGACTCGAGGAATCTGGATTTAGGATGTCTCTAAAGGCAGTAATTCTTGTCAAATGATATAGAGTTACTTTATCCAATTTTGGTTACATATATAAGATTGTAGGTTTTAGCGGATATCATATATGTTTCCAAAGATATGGCTGTGCAAGATCATGGGGGTCCAAAAAGTGGCGATGTAAGAAAAAAGCGTTTTAATTCATCTAAAATGTGAAATCTTTGCTTTGACTTTTTGCAGGCTTGGGTGGAAAGTACTAGTGTCAAACCTAATATCCATTAGAAACAGATATTCGTTTCTAAACGGATATCCGTTTCTAATTAAGTTCGAATTTTTAATTCCATCGGGTCCGAGACCAACCAATTTTTTTATTTAATATATTATAATATTTTTTTAATATATTTATCATACACCATATGGAAATTAAATTAAAAAACATTATAATAATATTTGTTAATTTAATATTATAAAATAATATATTAAATATATTATAATATTACATTTATTATAATATTTATATAATATTAAATATTAAATATTAAATTTATTAGATTTTATGGTGTATTAAATATTATATTATATAATAATAATATATTATATAATAATATTTAATTATTATATAATAATATTATATTATTATAAAAATAATATATTATTATATAATAATATATTATTATATAATAATATAATATAATATATTAATATTATAATATAATATAATAATAATATAATATATATAATATAAATAATATATTATATATTATTTATAATATATTTATTGTTATTTTTATCATTAATAAGTTTTATTTTATTAATATATTTAAAAGTATTCTAGCAGTCAAACAAATTGACATCCACCAAATCCGCGCCTATTCACCAAGCCTAAATAGGGAAATTGTAGAGAGATATTTTGTTGAGAATAAAGACCGATGCCTCGGTACCATAATGAAACATTGGTTGTTGGCACCCAAAAAAGGAAAATCCCAATTGCCGAAACTTTTTCATAGGTCCTTGTTTGTTGAAGATGTTTTCAATATGGTGGTACTCCTAAACAAGTTAATATGGAATAAGGCTTCAATAATTTTGAAAGGTGGACGTGCCTGTTTATTACCATCATATGTGCATGCAATCAATAAATAAATAACTTAGTTTGAGACAAATAAATATTTTTATGTCTTCTTACCTCAAGTATGCCATTGGGTGAAGATTTGGCTAGGGCTTAATAATTATGGGATATTTGATAACACAACTCAAATCTATGATTTTTACTACTAGTTGAAACTGGAGCAAAGTTACATGCATTTCCATAGGGTAAATGATGCTTTCACTATGTTGACAGTGAGAGAGCTCCAAAGGAATATTGGATTTATGATATCTCCAAAGGCAACAATTCTTGTCAAATGATATGGGAGTTACATTATCCAATTTTTGCGGTTTACATATATAAAGATTGGAGGTTTTGATGGATATCCTTATATGTTTCTAAGAAATGGCTCTGTGCAAGATCGTGGGGGTCCAAAAAGTGGCGATGTGAAAAAAAGGCGTTTTTAACTTGTCTAAAAATGAGAAATTTCTGCTTTGACTTTTTTCAGGCTTGGGTGGAAAGTACTAGTGCCAAACCTATTACCAACCTAAAACAGATATCTGTTAGAAACAAATATTTGTTTCAAAATGGATATCTGTTTCTAAATGGATATTCGTTTAGTTTAAGTCATTTTTTTTAATTCCGTCGAGTCTGGACTCGACCAATTTATTTATTTTATATATTATAATAATTTTTTAATATATTTATCATACATCATATGGAAATTACATTAAAAAACATTATAATAATGTTTTTTCTTAAACATTATTATAATGTTTTTTTTAAAACATTATTATAATGTTTGTTAATTTATTATTATAAAATAATATATTTAATATATTATAATATTATATTTTATTATAATATTAAATAATATTAAATATAATATTAAATTTATTAGATTTATGATTATATAATATATTATATATTATAATATAATATTATAATATGATATAATATAATATAATAATATGATATAATATAATATTATAATATGATATAATATAATATTATATAATAATATATTATTTATTTTATATAATAATATATATAATATTATATAATATTATATTAATATTATAATATAATAATATTATATAATATTATATTGTATATAATAATATAATATATATATATTATTATAATATTATATTATTAATAATATTATATTATAATATAATATATATATTATTATTATATTATATTATAATATAATATTTATAATAGATATATATATATATATATATATTATAAATAATATATATTATATCATGTTATATTATTTATAATATATATATTATATTTTAATATATAATAATATAAAAAAAAAATTATCAGTAATAAGTTTTTATTTTATTAATATATTTAAAAAGTCATTACAATAGTAAAACTTTAGATTGACATCCACCAAATCCCAACGCCTATTCACCAAGCCTAACAAAAAACACTAAGCCACCCCAAACTACAATACCAAAAAGCCAGCATACGGCTTCCGGACCCTCTACTGGATCATCTTAGAGCATCATTTCTTTCCTGCTTGATTCCTCGACCCCAATGCACCATTTCAATCTTCATCCCTGAGCCTTCTATTGCCATCTTCCCAAAAAAAGCACAATTACGACGAAGTTGTAAAAAAATTCAAAGTCCAACCCAAAAAACCAACTAGCCATCTCTGCCCCTAAACTCCGCTCCTACTTGCCCTTGCTCGCTGAAACCTACCTCTCCTTGCCAAATGCTTCCTTCTAGGAATTTGTTGTGGGATATTTGATTCCCTTTGATTTGTTGCAATCTCCTACCACTGAAGCACCAACTTCAAATTTTCCCACGCCGCCAATATCTCCAACTTGTAGGCGTCTCTGTCAATTCTCCTTTGCCACCTCACAAACGAGATCAAACCCTCTTCGGTTGCTTCATCCATGTCTTCAATCCCTTCTAAGACATCAAACCCAACTCCCGACACTTCCCATTCAAGAAAGGATTCCATTCCCAACAACAAGTCCTCTTCAAAAAGCAAGTGCATAACCAACTTAATCACTTCAACTTCTTCATTCAACTCAAGACCCCAGGCAAAAACCATGGACGCTATATCAACATTCATCCTTCCCCTATGTTTAGCTTCCATAAAATGAACTCCCAACATCTCCAACACTGCCTCTACGACATCATCGTGTGGATATCTCAACAAAAGTTTCAATCTAAATGTCGTCATTGGGCTGAAAAAACCCTTCTGCTGCTTTTGCATTGTGAAACCATACATGGCCTCCATCTTTGAGCCGATAGTATTTCCTCACTCTGTCAAAATTCTTTTCTTGATTTTGGACACACTACATCCCGTTTTGTGGCCTTTAAAAAACTGCCCATCCGTGCCAACGATGCCATCCTATGTCTACCCATCCCAATTAATATATGGTCAGGTCTCAGACCCGACCATATATTAAAAAAAGTATAAAAATGGAAACAGATATCCGTTTTGAAATGGATATTCGTTTCTTGTGTTGTAAATTAAAAAAGAAAAACCCGAGAGCTCATTTTTAGCTCACTGTGCACACGTTTCTCTACTTCCCAACTCGGATATCCGTTCCCAGGGAATCATTTTGCTCAAAATCAATCAAATTTCAAAGGTATGTTTGGATTTAAATTATGTTTTTATTCAATTTATATTGTTTTTGCATTGTTTTTTTTTAATTTTAGTCAAAAATAGGGTAAATTTGATAGATTTTTTATTACATTAAAATCATTGTTAATTTGGAAATTTTTTATCAATTAACAGGTTTAAAATGGATCAACATGAAAACCCTAACCCCACACAAGATGAAAACCCTCCAAATCCTCCTTCATCGCGACCATTGTTTCCAAACCAAAACGTGCTAATAGTATATGAATATATTCATAGAAATTTAGATCAATTGAGAAATGTATGTCGAATCTATGAGACACTCACTGAGCTATCAGACATGAAAAACACTTTGGAAACAATCATTTCAAATGTTGAAACTTTGACAACTCAACACAATAGATTTGCACAGTGGCGAGAGGAACAAAGACAATTTTGTACCGATGGGTTATCATATGATGAGGTGAGGGAACTTGATATTGACAAAGCCCAATTAGCCCAGTTATTCATTGATCACAGAATAGGACAGCTTGTTAATGCGGGGAAACCAAATTTTTTAATTAAATGGTGCACCCATAGAGGCATATTAGATAACTTCTAGAGACGTTGGTGGATAGTTTTTGATAAACCACCCAACAACAATCTTGATGTCCCTCAGTATTTTCTTCAAAAATTATATTCTGAATTTGTGCTACAGAAACATGTCAATTACTTTGACATGTGAGATTTCCAAGGTGTTGGTAGAGGGATGCCATAGGATAGACCTAGAGCATGTCGAGTCACCCCAGTTCATCCACCTCCACCTATTGTTTCCTTGAATCCACTACCTTACCCTAAGATTACTTTAGATGTAGGGACTCTGAGCATTTATGTCGTACATTCATTGAGTAATCATTTGGTCACACAGAGCCATCATGTTGCACAACCATTTGACGGTGCATCCCATCACGATGGTGTTGCACCTGATACATCCCAGCATGATGGTGGTGCACCTACTGCATTAGCTCCCACTGGTACACCGTCATCAGCTCCCACTAGTACACCGTCCTCTTCAGGACATATTTGTGTGCCTCATTACTACATGACATGCAACAATTTATGTTTGGGTCCTCTCTAATGGTCCACTGAGGCTTCCATAGACACATCTGACTACGAGATTCATGATATGTTGGATGTAGGAGTTGATAGAGCATGGAGTGGACCATTTAGATGAGAGACATCAACTACTAGGGATGATATGGGAGGACCGGTAAGACTTAAAGTAATTTCATAGTGTGTTTTATGTAAATTCTTTCATATTTGATGAGAGATATTTGTACTAATATATGTTTATGTGTTGTCGAGAATCTTTAACGGTGCCCTTAGCGAGGAGGAAAATGTCGCAAGTGTGAGGCTATGATGCCATTCATTCCCTAGAGAATCAGTATACAATATTATTTAAATTGTTATTTTAGATGTTAATTTTTGAAATCTATTATGTTTAAATACATGTACTACATATTGATAGTCTAATGTAATCTTGTCTTTTTATGCAGCAACCTGGTTCTTATATAGCCTTGTTGACTGGGTCTAACCCATTGGATGAAGTTGTAGAACAGGTATATATTTTTTTATTCTCAACATTATGATTATATGTGCATGTGCATTTAAAGTGTGTTACATTCTTGTCATTTTTTATATAGGAAAGCATCTTAGCCGCTTCATCCACTATGAGCCCATCTAGTGTCATAGCATCACAACAGGTATGTGTTTATTTTATATTGTAGATATTTACATTTAGATAGGAGTAGATATGTGTTTAGTAGATATGATTATTTGTCAACAATTATATGTTAATTTGTATCATTTTTATTTTACTTGCTATAGTCCTCTACTCAACTCAGCACTGTGACAAGTGTGAAACCATTGCTTTATACGAGGACTCCCGATCATCCTAAAGGACAATCATATGCAGACCGTCTTGCATAAAAGAGAGCAAGACTTGAGGTAAACAAGAATTGCTTTATTGATATAATATAGTACATGTATACTGATTTTGATGCTAAATTCATAATTTATAAATGATAGTATATAAGTTTCTATTTACTAGTCTATCTTGTCAATCATTCACATAATTAATCTAATTTGTGGTTTGAATTGTTGTTGTGCAGGAAAATTCAGAGCAACTAACTTCTTCAAGGAGGCTCGATTTTGATGGTCCAACACAGGATTAGGATATGATATAGATTGATATGTACTTAGGGTTTGATAGATCTTGAGATGGCATATATGCCACATTTTGTAAAACTTGTTGTAGAACTTGTTCTGAGTAGGCATATGCCAAATTTGTATATGCGCAAACACAATTATTCTATATTTTGATATATAAGAATTAATATTTGATCTAATTTGTTCCTCATGTGCATGTCTTTCTAATTTGAATTTCCAAAATGGAATGTATAATTATCTTAGAATGGTTTAAAGTTATGATCGATAATGTATGTTATAGATTAACGAAATTATATTTTAATAGAACTTATGAATTACAATTGGTAATCCATCTATGTTAGAGTTCATTCATATTAAGGTTCACATACATTAAATTCCATGAGACTGCATTTCTTTGAGGAGTTTTTTCAAACAAATCACTATTTTTTCTATTGTACCACATTTTTCATACATGTCTACCAATACATTTTTATCAAACACTCAATTTGAGAATACCCGTGATTTCAAGCTCTATTGAATGAATTTACATTTGAAATTATTTCATGTTTTGAACTCGTGTAATGGAGCCGACAGTTGATTTTTATTTCAAAAGAAGTTAAAATCAATGAAAAATGGTATGAGAAGCACTGTATAATATTTGTTGAGAAGAATTGTTTGAAAATATGCCTAAAAGAATTCTGGTCTCATAAACAAGGAAAAAAAGATGAAAAGAGCAGCTTGTGACAGTCTTATGGCATTGATTCTTTTGATTGATTAAAAACTTCAAACAAATGGATACAACTTAATGAAATATATGTCATGTTACAGTGTTCATTCGAAAGTAATATAATCATCTTGACAAAAATCAATGTCACTCAATGTTCATTCAAGCTTAATAACATGTAAAAGGTATAAAATCATCTTGAATAAGAATCACTATATTTCAACCATAGGGGTGTGATGCAACCTTCAAACAAAGTCCTTACAATTGAACAAGATACATGTTCATTAGATTGATCATGTGAAATCTATACAATAATCGTGATCAACAATTAAGAAATCACTCAACCATGAATTAACCATTAAACAGACCAAACATGAGTGTGATACTACCATTAAAAAAACCAAATACAACTCCATGACATGCATGTTATTTGACCTTCGACATGAAATTTGTATTATTGTAATGCACAACAATGAATGTTGCTAACCATAATGCGTCAATAAGAAAACTAGGCATACTATATGGGCTTGATGCACACTATTCATAATGCACACTTCACACAAAAGCAATAACACTGATATGATATTGTTATATATGTCAATCAACCTTGACCTACACCAAACTTCCTATATCGCAATTGTTGTCATATATGCCATTCAACCTAACACAATCGAGGGATTACGTATTTGGTAAAATTTGTGCCAAACCGAAAGTGAGAGATGATGGTTGGTGGATTTGAAAAAATGAAGTTGTTAGTCCTAAGCGTTAGCTTCTTATCAAAGAAATGGATCTTGTTTTCCTAAGCGTTGAAATTAAACAAAACAATTGAGGCCGATTAACCACTTACAAAAGGAATGAAAGATAAGAAAAGATTTTATCGTCAATGAAAAGGAGGTTAGTCCACTCTAAAAATAGTTCAATGCATGTGGATAGATGCGTTTAGGCTAGGAATGGCCTATTTTGAATCCGACACTAAAGCGATTAGAGCTACATTATAACAATATATCATAGAGTCAGTGCAAAAGGCAACAATCTTTGAAGGGCTATTACTTAGAGACCGTGCTTCTTAAAAACTCTTCGTTTGAGGCTATGGGATTGTGTTGCAATAATATTAAATAGCCTCTCTTGGTTTTTTCTATCTCAAAGGATTTTTTCCGTGGTGACGAGTTTTCAGTTGAGGAAAAGGATTATCGAGATGCAAATGTGTAAAGTTGCAAGTGGTGCAACTTCGTTACTTGCCAACTCGTACAGCAAACGAGACTATTCCAACACGCACGGATAGAGTGCGTTTACGCTGGGCATCTTCTCTTTTGCCCAAAAATCTAGAATCACTCTAGCTACATTGGACCATGATTTTCCATAAGGTCCAAGTGCTAAAAGGCAACAATCTTTGACGGGCTATTACTCAAAAATCGTGATGCTTACAGACTCTTTGTCTAAGGGTATGGGATCATGTTGGGACCCTCTTTAATAACCTCTCTCATTTTTTGCTATCTCAGAGGTGTTTTCCTATGGTGATGAGTTTTCAATGGAAGAAAAAGTTGTCAGATGCAAGCAGTGTAAAGTTGTAAAGTGGTGCAACTTTCGTTCTGCAACTCATACGACCAAACGGTTTGTTACAACACATATGGATGGGTACATTTATACTATATTTGGTCCTCTTTTGCACCCAAACCACATTTGAATCCTCTAAGCTACATTAGATGACAATTTCCCTTTAGATAATCTTTGATAGGCTATTTCTCAAAAACCATGACACTTACAGACTCTTCGTCCAAGGCTATGGGATCATGTTCGAACCCTCTACAATAACCTCTCTCAGTTTTTTCTATCTCGAAAGTGTTTTCCCATGGTGATGAGTTTTCAGTTGAGGAAAAAAGTTGTCAGGTGCAAGCAATGTAAAGTTGCAAAGTGGTGGAACTTCGATCTGCAACTTATCGACCAAAAAAATTATTCAACACATCCGAATGGGTATGTTTCGTTAGGAATGGTCTCTTTTGTATCCAAACATGCAGATCGCTCACAGGCTACATTGGACGACGAATTTCCCTTAAGGTTTAAAGTGCTAAAGACAACAATCTTTGGCCAGGCTATTTGCAAGCTGTGATGCTTACAAACTCTCATAAAACTTATGGGATCGTGTTGGGACCCTCTACAATAACCTTTCTCATTTTTTGCTATCTTGGAGGCATTTTCTCATGGTGACGAGTTTTCAGTCGAGGAAAAAGTTGTCAGATGCAAGCAATGTAAAGTTGCAAAGTGGTGCAACTTTCATTCTGCAACTTGTAGAACCAAATAACTCATCAATATTAGCCAGGTTGTGGTAGAACAAGAAAAAAGTTGGCAACTTGCGAACAAATGAAGATGAATGTTTTAGATGTTCTCTTATCAATCATTACAGATGCATTGGTAAGAGATGAGATTCAGGATATGGATGTCCGAATCATACACAACTTTGAGAATATGATTAATACAAAATTATTCAACAAACAGGTTTTTAGTGTGGATATAATGAAAAGTTTGAGTACCATTTTTGTCACTCTTGATGTGAGTGGTGATCACTTATCCAATTATTGTCAAAGTATAGAGGGTATTCAAGAGATCATGCCACTTGGAAGCTGAGATTGGTTAATGTAATTGTTCCCAAAAATAAAGTCTCAGCATTAGTTGTTAAGTCATTTAGAAAATTCAAAGCAAAATTTCTTCTTCAACAGGAGCAAGATACAACTCAGAGGACTTCTTTGAGAGATATCATACGTTGTGCAGATAAATGAAATAAAGCTTATATGTATAATTTTATTATTGTAATTAGGTGAAAGTCATTGGTTATGTTTTGATGTATTATTTTGTAATAGTGACTTTTATCACTTTTGTAATAAGTTAGAAAATAAGCTTATGTTGCTCAAAGTTAATAAATTTCTAACTTTAGTAAATCTTAGTTTTTCTCTTCACAATTTGTGGAGGTAGTTACCAAGGTTGTTACAAGCTGGTTACAAGGTAGTTATAAGGGAAGATTCTATAAATATAAGGCTCTAAGCATTGTAAAGGACTTTTTGTTCTCACAAGTTTGATATAAGGTAATTTTGGAGTTGTAAAATTCTAAAAGCAATAGAAAACAATTTTGGAGGTGTAGACATGATGTTTTCTTCTTGTTGTTATTAACCTTTCATATGTTATGTGTTGATAATAACCTTTTTTGTCTCGAAAGTAATTTTTGAAAGTAATAGTTAGATCTCAATAAGTTTCTTTCAGATATATTCACTTCTTGGTATCTATAACTGGATGTATTTGGATTTGATATATGTTCATAATTGGATTTCTTAGACATAGTCTTTGATCCTTATGATGAAATCATTTGTCTTAAATACTTTCATGAAACTCCAGTAATATAGGTATATTTTTTATTGAGGATTTCTCTATTAGTTTCGGTCACTATAAATATTTCATACCTTTACGTACTTTTAGGTTAAAAATACACAAACACCATAAAAACACTTATGAGTTTCCCCTCTCAAACACAGAGGGAGATTTCATTTTCACACACAATCTCTTTATTATTAGAGCATTATTGTCACTTTCCATTGGGCGAGTCATGTGTCATTTCAAGTGCCAATTCACTTACCAACACCCTAAAACTTTGAAGTTTGATCAATTTTATTACATAATTCATAGTACCAAACTTTTGGACTTGCTCATGCATCCATGCCTTCCTCTCATTTATTTTGGCTCAACCTAGTTCTTATTATTAGAGTATCATTTT
>VDFB02212363.1:0-17820 GCA_007258455.2 Sequoia sempervirens | reverse complement strand
AGAACATGAAGGAAGTCGAATGAAGAAAGGAACTATGAGTCACAGGGACAGCTGTAGTGACCACTGGCGGAAACAGATCAGTATTAATGGTGATATTTTGGAGCATTCAAGGCGGACTGCAAGAGAGTTCAAAGATGGACACAGAGACAGGGGAGTTAATGTTGCAGCAGTAAAAGATCTACAGATCTTTCCTAGAAACCTTTCATCAGCATGGACAACGAGGATTCACCTTGAATGCACAACTGACTCTCTTCAAAAGATTTGAGAGCCAACTCTCCTACAGTCTACAGATATTTTGTAAACCCTAATGCGGGGAGGACCAATGCATTATTTTTGTTGCATTCTTTATATCTGACATTCTTTCCTCTTTGTAAAGGTGAGATCTTCCAAGGATAGCACTTCCAGATTAGAACTTCCAAGTTAGAAGTGGCGGGATTAGAACGGGTACAGTAAAAATTAGTTAGAACTTGTAGAGTAGAATTGGTAGTTAGGAGTTAGATTCAGTAGAAGACTAATATATCTTTTAGTTTTCTTAGTGTAAATGGAAACAATTTGGAGCCACAGATTTTTTGTACATTGGTGATTGTGCCAGATTTGTAAATGTTGCTTATCTGTCTCATTGACAATAGAAGCAACCAGATTTTAATCTACGCCCATGTTTGTGTTTTAGAATGGCGGTGTTTGTCTTAGGTTAATCATTTTGATTTGAAGGCTTTCAAGGAATGAAGTTTGGTTTTATGTTTTGTTTGAATGGTAATATGCAATTTGCTGTTGAAATCAGCACTGCGAATGAATGAAACTATGTGTTAGTCACAAGTTAATTTTGTTCTGCAGTTTTAGTTAGGAATTCCTTGGAAGGTGATAAGTCTGGTTAATTCAGATGAAGTGTCATTCTTTTATGTGTCAAATCCTTGATCTATCTTATTACGTTTCTTTAAAAATCCTGGTTAGAATAGGTTTTAAGTTTATGTTTGATCTCATAACAATCCAAAAGCTCAAAACCAGTAGGCCCCTTGAACATTACTGTTACATTGACCACTGAGGGACATCAACATAGTTGAGAACCAACTATAAAGACCTTGGGAGCTAAGACATCCATGTGTTGGCTTTCTCTTTTAGGAGAAGTAGAGTAGCAATATTTTGTTTGCAATGTTATTTGTGCCATTTTGGAATCCAACGGTATATACAATTAATGTATGTACATAGACATGAAGTCTATGTGCATACACATATATGTTCCTACTAATGTTAAAGTTTGTGCATACATTCTGAAATAATCATTATTCATATTGCAATCTTTAAACAGTATTATAATTGACGTTTCATTGTCAAAATAAATATTCTATGCAAGTCTATGCTAACAGTTTTTCACTGTTATATTCTAACATTATTGTTTCCATAAGATCATTCATTGTTTAAACAAAACGAGTATTTTTTTTTACTAAACAGTCATAAAACAAGTTTACATATAGGTAAAAGCACAAAGTTGTGTCACACTTTATAAAGGAAATGACCAACACTAAGCCAACTTTTAAACTTGAATCACTAAAAAATGGCATATATTTTTTGAATTTTGAAATGATGTAAACTAGTAAAATATGTATTTTTTAGTATATTTATGTTTGTATTTTTTAAAAAAATAAAAAAAATATTTTAAACTAGTTTTTAATAAATTTACACTATAACTTAGTTGTTGATAAAATGCAGAAAAATGAAGTTGCATGAGACGTCAAATTTTTTATAGTAATTTTTTTATTTCTTTTCAAATTTTTTTGTGTGTGTATTTATAACTGAGAACTTTGGGTGCATGGATATTTTTTTCCAATTTTTTGTTAAATATATTTTTAAAATAAATATTAAAATGAAGTGAATAAAATTGTTGTTTCATTAGATGTAATAAACTTTCATATTAAATATTTATATAAAATGGAAAAAATTATAACATCTTGAAATAGATTCTTTTATCTAGTGCATCATATTTTTTTTTTTCATTTTTATAATAAGTTTTTGTATTTTTCCTTGGCATGGTAATCAACCTAATATTTTGTGTTGATAATCTACTTTTAGTAAAAATAAAAAATAAAATATAAATAATAATTAAAGTATTAAAATAAATATATTTTTTAAAACTACACTTATGGATCTACAAAAGGGTATTTTATATATTTTTTTAAATGTTATTAACATTAGTAGGAGTTATTGAAACTTCAAGTTTTTCAAATACTTTTATTTTTTTAGTAAATTAGACTCAAAGTGGTGCTCCATATATTTTTAGCCAACAATTTTAGTTGAGAAAGTTGTGGAAATATTTAACTTAGCTAGAATGAATCTTACTAGATCATATGTTTGACCAAAATTGTTTTTTGTTAGAAATATTTAAATTAAGTTGTGATGATAAGTTGGTTGAAAGTGTGA
Source organism: Sequoia sempervirens (assembly GCA_007258455.2). Lineage (NCBI taxonomy): Eukaryota > Viridiplantae > Streptophyta > Pinopsida > Cupressales > Cupressaceae > Sequoia > Sequoia sempervirens. Next base: position 15,405 of record VDFB02212363.1, on the reverse strand, counting down.
CACAGCTTTCTATTTTTACCCATATGAACATTCATTGTTTAAACAAAACAAGCAATGTTTCCTACTAAACAGTCATAAAACAAGTTGTTTACATATGAACATTCATTGTTTAAACAAAAAAAGTATTATTTCCTACTAAACAGTCATAAAACAAGTTGTTTACATGTGAACATTCATTGTTTTAAAAAAACATGTACTATTTCCTACCAAACAATCATAAAGTTGTTTGCTTACTAAACAGTTTATAGAGTAAAGTTGTTTCCAGCTATAAATACAATTTTTTAATAAAATAGAGTCGTTCGCTAAAGAATAATTTTTGTTTACATCAAGAGAATAAGATGGAGGCAGTGGTCTATTCTTCCTACGACCTAAAGATGGCTAAGGATTGGAACATCAAAAGTGATGTGTTAAAGGCCTCAAAACCAGCTAAAAAGGACCATGAAGGATTGTGTTGGAGTCATCCTCCTAGAGGCTGGATAAAAGCTAATTTTAACAGGATGGCAAAGGGTAACCTGGGATTGGCTGGAAGTGGGGAAGTGATAAGGGACTATAATGGTAAGTTTGTAGTGGTAGTGGCCATCTCCTTAGGTACACAATCAAACCACATGGTCGAAGCCATTGGGGCTTTTCAGGTTATTGACCTTGCTATTAGAATGAATGTTAAAAATATTTGGTTAGAGGGTGATTCTAAAAATATTATTGATTGTATCCTTGGAAAATCCCCTCCCTCATGGACCATTAAATGTTGGATTGAACATACTAAAGATATTTTATTTAAATTTGATAAAGTTAGAGTAACTCATGCCTTTAGGGAATCAAATAGCATTGCCAACTTTTTTGCTAATGAGGGGGCTAAACAAAAAGGGTATAATACGTGGCAGAACCTCAATGAGTTGGGAGTTGATGTAAGGGCCTTAATTGATTATGATATCACTCATGGGAAAGTTGCCACATTTTTTTATGATGAAGGAGAATAAGGCCAAGTACAGACTCATCATTAGATTTGATGGGTCACCATTATTAACTCTACAGGATGTAAGAGTTGGCATGTTTTGTGGGTGCTATGGTTCGGCTACTGCATTTTGATTTAGGGTATTAGCTCTACTAGCAACACAAGTAAGGTGAATGCGATAATGGGGGGAAGCAGAAAAAGAGTGGAGCCGACTAGTTATGAAATACATAAGCAAAATCTGAAGGTTTGGAGGCAAATCGAGTGTGGCGGGCTTCTCCCATTCATCAAAAAGCTCCATGGTCCTAACCCAGAAGCTACAAAATATTTTGCTAAACAATGGAGGAATGGAGAAATTATTCTCTTTGGAAGGAAGGTCAGTGTGAACAAGAACCTCATTGGGGAAGTCACTGGTCTTTCGACCGAGAGGATGAAGTTCTTCCATGAAAGGAAATTTTCTGATGAGGTTGTTATTAGGTTTCCCAAAAAAGATAAGGAAAAGAGAGAGTTGATCAAAATTTCTAGCAGCTACTTTGAGGCTGAGACAATTAAGGTGATTTGGAGAAAGGTGCTCAGAATTATAATGGAATACATCACGCTGGATGGAAATTTTACCAGAGCATACGGATACCATTTTTCCCTCCTCAATCATTTTTTTCATAAGGTAAAGGTTTCCTTCCCTCACTATCTACACTGCTCCTTGAGTAATAGCCTACTCCTTGAGTAATAGTATGGAAGAACATAAAAAGAATCTAGTCATGCATACTAGCCTCATTCGGCTAATTTATGAGCATTTTAAAAACATGTCAGCTTTGTCTAACCCTTTCACGGCTTCGGCCTCTGAAGATTATGATACTGATAATAGCATGTCTGAGGAAAAAGATAACCCAGACACTGAATGGAAAGAGGAAGACCCTTCCCCAAAAAGTCAGGTAAGAAAACCCTTCTGAGAAATCCCTTGACTAAAAAAGAACGCTCTGTGAAAACCCTCATTAGCTCTACTGAGAGAGATAAATTAAAGAATAAGGACCCCCCTATTAATAAATCGGTCTCTTATTCTAAGGACTCCCTGGAGGATAAAATTGATGCCCCTAAAGCCAGTGAGGATTCCTATACCTCTCACCCCTCTACTGATAGAGAAAATAGACCCAGATTCCCTAGAAATCTTAATCCTGAAGACCACTACTTTAAGCCTGACCAGGAGTTTCCTGATGATATTTTAGCTATTGCTAGAAATGGGGTTGTTGATTACTTCATGATTATGAAGTGGGTATTTCATGAGATAAAGGACCTCAGCTTAAACAACAAGGCTCTCACTAGTAAGTTGGAAGAAATTAAAGCTAAAGGTGCTACCCAAAATACTGTTGAGGTTGTGTGTACTGAGGAAAATATGAGATTGATGGTCGAGCGCCTTCAATGAAATGTTCAGCTCATGGACAAGATGAAGAAGGATAATGAGGTTAAGGTTAAGTTCCTAGAGGGAGAAATTATAAAAATTACCTAGACACTATGAAAACTATCATGGAGCATAACCACATAATTGCTAAACATAACACTACTATCATGAGCACTATGGTTGAGAAAACAGAAAATTTCCAATAAGGATCTCTGGATGTGGATTTGGGCACTAATAAGGAGAAAATAAAGATTGAGGATGTTGGCATCTCGAAGAGGACGAGAGCTCACCTGAAGAGAAAGGAAAATTCTACGCCCCAAGAGATTCAGGCTCTAAAAAAGGGCACCCAGGATATGTGCAATCTTGAAGCTGAGGTTGTTAATACTTTAAAGTCCTTAGGTTAGTTTTGGGTGTTTTTTTGTGTAGGTTTCTTTGCTAGCCTATGTTGGCTCTGGGCTAGTGGTTGCAGTCTTCTCTTGGATTTTTTTGTTTTGTGGCCTTCCTATTTTTTGGGTACTATAATGCTTTATCTTTCTTTTGCTTGTAAACTTTGTGGTTTCAGGTCCCTATAAAACCCATTTTTTCCTTTATCAAAAACTTTTGTTTACATCAATACAATTTTGTTTCAAATTATCGAAATATATTTAAAGACAATTAATGTCGTTTACTCATTTTGTTGATCTTAAGTTGTTTAAATGTTACATTTCACTTACAAGTAATTGTTCACCATTTAATATTGAACGGGTTTTTCCATTATGAACAAAAAATAAACAAATTAGATAGCATAGTTTCAACCTTAAGAACAAAATGCCTATTATCCAAAACTTGAACTCTTTAATCACTGGAATCACTATGAGCAACTTTAATATTATAAAGAAACCAAGTTTGACAAGCTTGTCTGTGAATTTCTTAAGAAAATATTTCAATTAAGGATACAAGGCTCAGGTTTCAAGAATAAATAGTACTTTTTCTTACTCGGGCTGGAAAAAATAAACCAAGTTTGTTCTAGATTTTGACCCATTTCTATGGTTGGGTACTTCCTGTCTTAACCTCAAGTTTCATTCAAAATTACCCTTATGGGAATTTTGGCTTATCCCTTAATGCATGTTGCTCTATACTTCATGCAAACTCATATATGATACTAAATCAAATAAATTATACTATCAATCATGAGGATCAATCCTTTCAAGTTTACAAAGAACCCTTCTCAAGCATCCCATCGATTCTTCAAATTAATCGAGGCTTCATTGTATGCCTCTATACTATCTGCTCTACCATCATATGTAATGATAAACACTAGCTAAAACAATAAAAATATATGATAGTGATATTGATACTAATTCAAGAATCAAGTTACCTCAATGGATGAGCCTTTTAATTGATGCTTTCCTCAATTTTTTCCTACAACTTCGATCTCTTTTCTGCCTTTTTGGGTGCTTGTCAATTTTCTTCCAAATCGATCCCCTGATTTTTACCCACCACCTTCATTCAAAAATGGTAAAAACCCCCACTTTTGCATGTGACTAGGTGTTAATATTATGGTTGTTTCTTGCCATAGCCACCCTCTAATTTTGAATAATGCTTTTATTATTGGGTAGGCCACGACCATCGTGGGTCTCCATTTGTAATCTTTATTGATTTTTCCACACCGATCCCAATGCAATCAATACTCCATCTAATTAGGAGATATACATATTCTCACACATTCTCAAAATGATTTCATTGAGCACTGTTAATGTTTTGAAATGGTTCATGTTACTTTATCATTTTGAAAGAACTTGAATTTCTGTCTCACACTGACACAATATCACTGAGCAGCAGCAATATTTTATTTATGACTTTATATACTTTCTTTAGAATGCTTCATTTCTAGTTCCTTCAAATCACAAGGTTTGAATAGACAATTAAATCTACTAACCATTCATTTACAAGATTGAAACAGTCAAATCAAAGGAAAAATTGCTTTCTTATATATGCAAATCAATCAAATGCTAATCATCATGCTATCAGGTGTAAAATCTTATTCCAACCGGCTTATCATTTGATTCAGCTAAACAACTCTACTTCAACCATGTTCTTCATCCTTCAACTCCGTCACCCTACAATCAAGTATCAATAATTTGCACTTGCAAATTGATCAATAACATTCAATTTTGATGACATATAAAATAGTTTTTATAAATTCATTGAATCAACATCAGTCAACTCCTTATATTCAACATTTGAATAATCCAGAATCTAGACATTTAATATTTAATTGAATTTCATCAATAATTCAATTTTCCATATTTAAATAAATATGCAATAATATTGGGTTATGACATCCTTTCATCTCTTAGAAGAGATGTTGGCTCGATATCTAGTAAGTCAGATAAAATAACATCATATCAAATTTGAACATTCATGTCTATTTCAACAGCACATCAAAAATGTATATGTCTATTTCAACATCACATCAAAAATGTATGTCTATTTCAACATCACATCAAAAATATATGTCTGTTTCAACATCACATCAAAAATATATGTCTGTTTCAACATCACATCAAAAATATATGTTTGTTTCAACATCGAAATTTTAAACCATGAAATATCAGAGTATCTCAATCAAAAAAATTTCAAACAAAATTACTGAGTTTCTTTTTCAAGAAAGAAAATGTGGAAAGGAGCATTCTATTTCTTCTACATCCTCCCAATTTACACTATCCTCTGAGTACTTGTCCCATTGGACCTTAAATTGAGAAATATCTCTACTCCATAACTTAACATTGCATCTATCTAGGATTCTAATGGGATCCACTAGCACCACTCCTAGATCATGTACTTGCAAGGATTTCCAATCAAGCACATGAGTCACATCAGGATGATATGGTTTAAGCAAAGAGACATGAAAAACATTATGAAGTCGAGCCAGAGCAGGTGGTAGAGCTAGTCTATATGCAACTGGGTTGATCACTTTCAAGACTTCAAATGATCTCACGTATCTTGGGGCCAACTTGGAAGACTTTCCAAAAGCAATAGAGATTTTATGAGGTTTGACTCTCAAGAAAACTTTGTCCCCTATTTCAAATTATCTAAGAGTTTAGTTCTTGTTGTCATAACTCTTATGTTGATCTACCACCTCTTTAAATCTTCTCTTAATGACTCGCATTTTCTCTTCCATTTCCTTAAGTATTTTAGGTCCTACTATGATCATGTCCTCCAATTTATCCCAAATGATGGGAATACGAAACTTCCACCCATGCAAGGCTTCAAATGGTACCATTCTTAAGGATGTATGATAGGAGTTGTTGTAAGCAAACTCTACCAAAGGAAAATATTCTTCCCACCTATACTATTGGTCCATACAATACATTCGGAGGAGGTCTTTGACTACCTGATTCACCCTCTTTGTCTGCCTATCAGTTTGAGGATGATAAGCCGAGCTGAAATTCAATTTAGTCCCTAATGCTACATTCAAGGTTGTCCAAAACCTTGAGGTCATTCATGTGTCCCTATCAGAAATGATAGTCTTTAGCACTCCATGCAAACGAAAGATCTCCTAGACAAATTTCTTAGCCAAGTTCAACAATCCATCCTTAAGGTTTCGTAGAGTATGCAACCTTGGTCAACTTATCACTCATGACCAAGATAACATCATGCTTATTCTTGCTCAATGGAAACCCCTGTACAAAATCCATGTTGATCACCCACCATTTATACTCAAGTATGTCATGAGGATACAATAACTCGGTTAGGTGTGCATTCTCAACCTTAACTCGCTGGCACTCCAAGCATCTAGCTACGTACTCCACTACATCCTTCTTGAGTTTAGGCCAAAAATACAAAGTCTTCAACTCCATGATCATCTTGGATACATCGAGGGTGTCCTGAATAAGGTGCATTGTGAACTTCTTCCAAAACTAGCTTCCTCAGCTCTCCAAAGTCAGGAATATACATTCTTCTCTAGTATCTCAAAATACCATCCAATTTGATCTCGTACCCATCGAACCAATGATCTGAAGGATTTTCTGCTAGGGAACTCTTCACTCTCTCAAGTGTTCATCCCCTAGCAAATTATAAATTACCTATTGCCTCAAGTTAGACCTTGTTGAGATCATGGTTGTCATATGTCTTCATCTACTAAGAGTATCAGCCACCCTATTCTATTTCCCTTTTATATATTCAATTCCAAAGTCATACTCACTAAGGAATTCTAGCCATCTTCTCTACCGTGTATTAAGGTTTGGCTAGGTAAATACGTATCTCAACACCAAGTGGTTTGTTTTGAGTTTAGATGGCTTTCCCAAAAGGTAATGCCTCAACATCTATAAGGCATGAACTAGGTCCGCTACTTCCAAATCATGAGGAACATAGTTCACTTCGTGTTGCTTGAGCTTCCTTGATTCATATGCCACCACTTGTCCATCTTGCATTAATACCGCTCCCATTCCCTCTCCCGAAGCATCTGTGATTAATGTGAATCTCCCATTAGGATAAGGGATAGTTAGCACTGGTTTTGTCGTGAGCCTCTCCTTTAGGAGTTGGAATGCCTTCTTGCATTTCTCAAATTCCCTTCCTTCGGAGTGAGGTAATAGGAGATGCAATCTGGGAGAACCCTTGCACAAACTTCCTATAGTATCCTATGAGGCCCATGAAGCTACAAACTTCTGACACATTCTAAGGCACTAGCCATTCCAAGATTTCTTTGATCTTTTCAGGGTGTATGGAAACTCCTTTCACTAAAATGATGGCCCAAATAGTGCACTCTATTCTAATAGAATGAACACTTGGATAGCTTCCCAAAGAGTTTCATTTTTCTTAATCACTGGAATACTATCTTCAAATTCTATCGTGTTCTTCGAAAAAAAATTAGTAGACTAAAATGTCATCAATAAAGATCATAACAAAGTTATCTAAGCAGTCCCTGAATACACTATTCATAAGGTTCATAAAGGTTGTTGGTGCATTAGTTAAACTGAAAGGTACCATTGTGAACTCGTAATGTCCATACCGAGTTCTAAATGTTGTATTTGAAATATCTTATTCCATAATCCTTAATTGATGGTACCCTAACCTAAGATCAATTTTGGAGAACATCGTTGCTCCCTTTATTTGATCAAACAATTCATCAATCCTTGAGAGTGGATACTAGTTCTTGATGGTAACCTTGTTCAACATCCAGTAATCTATACAGAAATGCAAAATTTTATCTTTCTTTTTCACAGAAATAACTGGTGCTCCCCAAGGAGACACACTAGGTCGTATGCATCCCTTATCCAAAAATTCCATTAGCTAGGCCTTCAACTCATAGAGTTTTGTGGTGGTCATCAGATAAGGTGCCTTGGATTGAGGCTCGGCTCTTGGAACTAGGTCGATAGAAAAATCGAATTCCCACTTCGGAGGCAATTCCATAAGTTCTTCAGGGAATACGTCTTAGAACTCCTTGAGAATAGGATAGTCATCTAAATATGGTTCCTTTCTATCAGGATTACTAACATGCACTGCATAAATTGCATATCCCTTTCGATGAGCCTTCTTGACCTGTATTGCAGAAATTTGTCTAAGCTCTAAGGGTCTCTGCATTCCACAAACCTTAGCTAGGTTTCCATAATCATCCAGATAGTTGACCACCTTATCCTCACAATTCACTAAAGCCTTAAATGCTCAGTTAACCAATTTATTCCAAAAATTACATCATATGAACCTAAGAGTGCCACTCAAACTTCTTGCTCTATGTGATCTATGTGAGACTCTTGTCGATTCAAAGCTCTAGAATTTTCTCCAGTCTCTTGTTTGGTTTGTTATTGGAACCACTACCACCCCTATCTTTCTTGGTGGTCACCATGTCATTTCGCACTTATCCTACAACACAGTCATGTTCATCGCATCTCAAGACAAGGTTCTATGAATAAACATTCTTATGCTACATCACATAATTTTCTTATGCATACATCCCTCTATATAGAAGACATACACATTCATATATAACACACACATTTTAGAGTCTCTCATTGAACATACCAAAATATCATTCAATTTTTATTTATATTTAAGGTGATTCAATAGACCCTTATTTATAATAGGATTCTCTATTACATCATTATGATTTCTCAGTATAAGATAAAGGACATTCCTCTACGTCATCATCTGAGTTTACATCAAACTTTACAAAAGAAGATGGTTGAGCGTGCAGGCTCTAATTTTCCTCTTTATTCAACAAGGGTGCATTGGGTCCACACCCTAAAGGTTGGTCCCTGATTGTGAAAATATTTTTGATCTTGGGCACATTCGCTTCTCCTTAATCTTCAAGCCTCTCTCTAGCTTGAGTCATGTAAGAGCTTGAGCTAGAGTTTCATCATCGGGAATTTTTGGTTGAACCTTTGTCTTGGTGTTTCCTTCCTTTACGTCATTCTTACATGGGGTTCTAATAGTTTTCCATTTCCTTTGTCCTGCCTTTGACCTTCCCATTCCTACATTTGATTCAGGTTCGGTCAATTTTCAAGAATTCCAATTTTGGGTCAAGGGTCAACTACCCTAGTCAACTATGGTAGACTCAAAAGGCCTAGAGTTGAACCCTAGCTCTGATACCAAATGTAATAACACATTCAAAATTATTACTTAATTAATATTATTGTAAATGACACATGAATATACTCATAATTAAAAAGACATAACTAGTGGCTAAATTCAATCATAGCTACACATGTCCATTTAAATGAGTCAAAGATTATTTTATTCACTTCAAAAGTTAAATTATAATATCAAGTTTTACTTGGCTCCTAAGGCCACAATGCCATTACATAGTACATTTTCTATCAAGTACATGAATGATTTTCATCAAGTTACATCATGGACTATAATAGTCTGGTGAACAAATTTAAGGTTCTTCTTCAATGCTCACCTCCACTGGTGGACAAGAACATGGTTGAAGCACTTTACCACCCAAACATGAAGCTTACGCTTCCCCGGTATTCTTTTGACTTGAAGAATGCCTGACCCTACATAGAAATTTTAGCAAGAGAACAATCTGCAAGGTGGAATCTAGTGCATGCCCAAACATCAACATGCAATTTCTATCGACAAGTTAGAAAAGAAAATGCAAGATCTATGCTAGGAATGGAAGAGAGTGAAATCACGTAGTTCTTTTCATTCATACATAATGAGGCCATTGCTTGGCTAAGCATAATAAGTGTGTTGCAACAACAACAAACAATAGGTTTTGGTAAAGAAAACCTATACTCTCTTAACTCCATTTATGCACCCATCCCAGAAGGTAACTTTCTACTATAATAGTTATCTACCCTCTAGCAGCAACTACTTATAGATACTCTAGTCAAATAAGGTATCACTATTTTGTTCAGGTACTTAAAATATTCTTTTGTAAATGTCTTCAAAAGAAGAGATAGAATACAAATTTATACTCTAAACAAAAAATCAGAATTTATGATTCATGAAGTATTTCAATAATCAGTCATATCATTCTTAGTACTTGCCACTTCAGTTAGTCATGTCCTGTATTCAACAACTCTTCATCTAATCCATCGCCAGATGGCGTAGATTCAGCCATCGTGATTGGTTCCCATTCTTTGCCAAAGAGTCTTCCAAAAATGACTCATAAACTTGGTATCCCTGTCTGATACAATGCTGATTGGCAAACCATGAATCCTAACTATTTCTTTGAAGAAAAGTGAGGCTATTTGACTGGCATCATTGGTTGTTTTGCAGGGTATAAAGTGAGCCATTTTGCTGAATCTATCAACCACAACATACACACTATCCATACCTTGCCTTGTCTTGGGTAAACCAACTACAAAGTCCATGCTTAAGCATTCCCATGGCCTAGAAGGGATTGGCAGTGGCTGGTATAGGCCTGCATTTGAAGAAGTTCCTTTTGCTTTTTGACACACTACACAATTCTCTACATATTTTCTGACATCTAAGTTCATCTTAGGCCAAAAATAAAACCTTTGGACAAGCTCTTGAGTTTTGGTGATCCCAAAATGACCACTCAATGCACCATTATGTTTCTCTTGAATTAAATTCTCTCTAATGGAGCCTCTAGGAACACAAAGCTGATTCCCTTTAAACAACAAATCACTTTGCAATGTGTAATCAGCATACTTGCTATGAAAATGGTTCTTAAACTCAAGGCATACCTTATAAATTTCTGCAAAGTCTTCATCATCTGCATATAGATCTTTGAAATGATCTATTCCCATGCTCTTCAATTGGATTTCTTGAATGGTAAGAACTCTCCTGCTCAATGCATCAGCAACTTTGTTGAGAGCTCCCTTCTTATGCTTGATGTTGAAGGTGTAGGCTTGCAAGTACTCCACCCATTTCATGTTCCTGTGATTCAACTTCTCTTGTGAATTCAGAAACCAGTGCCGACACCGAAAGTACATACGAATTCCTTTAAGTAGCTTCCATTTCCTTATAGGTGTTGACCACAACGCGCATATTTAAAGGTCATAAGAAGAGGCATTCTTCTTGGTTTTGAAGCTCGTAATGAAAGCCACTGTCTACCTTCAATTGAACAGTCTGGTAACATTAAGCTTGCATCACATTCAATGGTGAATAACTTCTCAAAACTTGGCAACACTAAAATAGGTTGAGTAGCTATCCTTTCCTTCAGTAACTCAAAACTCGTGTTAGCTTGCTCATTCCACACAAACTTGGTTTTCATTCCTCCCTTAATGGTATCCAACATAGGAGCACAAATTGCACTAAATTGTTTGATGAATTTCCTATAATACTGAGCAAGACCATGGAAGGTTCTTACCTCAGTTGCTATCTTGGGAGTGGGCCAATTAAGAATGGCTTCTACCTTGTTGCTGTCCATCTTCAAGTTGCCATGTGATAACACAAAACCAAGGTACACCAGCTCTGTTTTGATGAACTCACACTTTTCCAGATTAATCTTCAGCTTCTCTTCCTGTAGCTTCTTGAAAATCAGCTCAATGTGCTGGAGGTGCTCTTCTCTTGTTCTGCTATAGATTAGTATATCATCAAGATACACTACTACAAACTTGCCAATGTAGTCCTGGAGAATTTCATTCATGAGTCTCATGAATGTGGAGGGGGCATTAGACAAGCCAAATGGCATTACTAGCCACTCATAAAGACCCTCATTGGTTTTGAAGGCTATTTTCCACTCATCACCCTCATGTATTCTAATTTGGTGGTACCACTCTTTAAATCTATCTTGGTATAGTACCTAGCTTCACCTAGACAATCCATGAGATCTTCAATCCTAGGGATAGGGAACCTATACCTGATGGTTATCTTGTTGATTGCCCTTGAATTAGTACAAAGCCTCCATTCTCCTCCTTTCTTAGGTGCTAAGACAGTGGGTACTGCACAAGGACTAATGCTTTTCCTAATAAGACCTTGGTCAAGTAGTTCTTGAATCTGCCTAGCTATTTCCTCATTTTGCTGAGGTGTCATCTTGTAGGCTGCTTTGTTTGGAAGGGTGGCTCCTAGTATCAAGTCTATCCTATGACTTATGGCTCTTTTAGGAGGTAAAGTTGCTAGTTGACCACTACTTACTATGTTCTCATAGGTCTGCAACAAGTCTTGAATCTCCTTGGGTAACTCTTGCTTTTCAGCTGCCTTCTCTTTGCTTGCCTCTCTTGGCTTGATCATTATTGCATAGCCAACGCCTTCTCCTTCTTCCAAGGCCTTTAAGAACTCTTTTTCACCAGTTATCAGCAGCTTAGAACCTACTGTCTGCACCTCAGTGTCTTCCAACAAAGATTGAATCTTGTATGTGACATTGTCCTTCTTGAAGGTGTATGAGTTCTTAGCTCCATCATGCACAGCTTGACGGTCAAATTGCCATGGCCTACCTAGGAGCAAGTGGCATGCATCCATAGGTAACACATCACATAATACCTTGTCTTTGTACTTGCCAATTGAAAACTCCACCCATGCTTGTTCATTCGCCAAGACATGCTGACCCTTATTGAGCCATGTGAACTTGTAAGGATTCTTGTGAGGTATTCTTGCTAATTTCAGTTTGCTGACTGCCTCCTCTGACACAATATTGTCAGTGGAACCTGAGTCTATAATCACCTTGCACACTTTCCCCATCATCTTGCATTTTATCCTAAACAGGGATCTTCTTTGGCTTGGCTCTTCTCTAACCGGTTCTTTGATCAAAGTTCTTCGTATCATAAGATTCTCACCTTCCTCTGAGTTCAAAGGTACTTCTGATTGTTTATTTGCTGTAGTTGTTTCATCTTGAATCAAATTGGTTCTCTTATCTCCTCCATGAGAAGTGCTTCCTTTCTCAGGACATCTATAGGCTGGGTGTCCCAATTGGTTGCAATGATAACATTTCATGTTGGTGAAGTAGCTGCCTCTTCCTTGTCCACCACTTCTTCCTCTAGAACTAAAACTTCTTCCTCTACCACCTCTACTAGAACTTCCTTCTTGCTGATCAGAAAATCTGATTTCTCCTTGAGCTCTTGATTCTGAGTTTCTTCCACTATAGCTTCCTCTTTGTCCTCTGCTGTCTTTTCCTTTACCTCTACCTTTGGGGTTTTGTTCCTGCTTCTTTTTACCTTTCTCCTCTATCTTCAAGGCCATTTGATAGCATTGGCATACTGTTTTGAAGTTTACCAAGCTCATATCTTCCTGGATAGACCACTTGAGTCCATTTAGGTACCTTGCTAACCTAATGCTTTCATCTTCAACCACCTTTGATCTAAGGCACAATTTCTAAAACTCCTCTGTATATGTTTGGACATCCATGTCCTTTTGCCTCAAATTGTGTCTTCTCCTGTGCAACTGGACTTCATAATCATCAGGGAGATAAGTTTTCCTTATCTTGGTCACCATTCCTCTCCATGAAACTATGGGACCTTTTCCTTCTTTCTCTCTTTCAGATTGCACAAACTTCCACCATGTGAGAGTTGCTCCTCTCAATCTTGACTTGGCTACCTTTACCTTTTGAGCTTCTGTAATGCCATCACATTCAAAGTGATTCTCAATGCTCTCAATCCAATCTACTACTGAATCTAGGTCCATTTGTCCACTGAAAAGTGGCACACCACCCAATGCTTTACCACTCAAGGCCTGCAATGCCTTCAAGAATGGTTCCTCTGCAAGAACAGGATCAGGCTTTGGAGCTTCCTCCTCCAATTCCACCTCTTTTTCCTTGGCTTCCTACTCTTCCTTCTTCTTTATCTTGTCCTTCACAGTGTCTGCTGTTTCTTGGACTTCATCCAGGAGTTTCTCCATCTAAGATATCCTTTCTCTGAGCAACCGGTTATCTTCCTCTTGCTCTTCTACTTTCTTTTCTAGCTCTGCATTTGCCACCATGGTTCCTTCCTCTCGTGTATTCTCTCCTATTGACTCAATGGATTGGCTCATTAATCACAAGCCTAGAATCCAACTCTTGCTCTAATACCAATATGATGTAAGATAACTCCAAAGGTTGCTTGCACTTCCACACCACTTGAAATTGCTATCTCCTCTCAACACCTAGAAGGATCTAAGTGTTTGCATCTCCATCTGATTTAAACTCATGTGGGAGTTAGAATCCTTGTTTCCTTGCCTTTCATATCCAACTGAAGGAATCTTGAAGGTTCTACAATCTTCTCTTCTACCGATCTTAAGAATTTTCCTTTTTAAGGGCTAATCCTTGTAGCCCTTACTAGTCCTATTTTTTCTTTTTTTCTCTCAAACCTGCCAAACAACCTATCAATCAAAATACATTCTCAGACACCCTTTTCAGGGTTTTAAATCTTGCAAAAGTTTTCAGGTCACTAACTGTTTCGTACAGTGCCTTCCTATAGTCTTGGAGAGGAGGCCTAATTGCCCTATTAACTAGGGTTTCACTGTTTGCTCCTTCAAGTTTGCCTTTGATGGATTGATGGGAGTCTCAATCCTTTTGGACCTTGAAATTACTATCGCACCACACTTAATACTGTACAGATTTCATACAATAATTTATTCCCCTGCCTAAGTTCTTAGTCTTTGCTCATTCAAACCTCTAACCGGGCAAACACACTCGCCTAGGGTTTGAGACAGTAAATTCCTGCTTGGCTCATTGTATCTCCTAATACTAAATATTTACAAAACTGTGGCTCCCTTTCCATATTCTACTGGTCTCAGGAGATTCCCGTAGACATAGCTTATGGGGGAGCCATAAGAGTTCAACCTAAACTATTCAAAACCAAAAAGGTATCTACAATCTTAAGTAAGGATTACAAAACACTAAAGTAACTCAAGGCCTCTTGCTTTCAGTGGAATATACTCTCAATACCATTCAACAAATACAAAGAAAAATAGTGAGAAACTATATGGACAGTGACTTTTACCCGACTGTTTCTCAAGAACTCGGTGAAACTCAGAAAACACAGATTTTAACTACTCCTAACAATACAGAATTTAACTACTATGCATGTATTCAAAATCAAGGAACTATCTACAAAGTAAAAGATGCAAGTGCATGTTAAGGAAACCCTGATCTAATGCTAAAACAGAGCATAAAGTTTATAACATCACGGATGTTAGAAAACACATGGGGTTTTCAAAAATAGAGAATATACAAATCTGCCAACTGTCTCTTACTTTTCACAACCAAAATTTTATTACAATGATATCTTCCTTCTTACTACAAGTCATTCCCCCTATTTGGGATGCCATTACCACCTTCCAAGGGCAGTGGCTAGCAGATTTTGCTGATTTCAAGGGATTTTCCATGACAAGTAAAGTGCATGCAAACTACCAGTTCATCATGCAATCATCCAACTCCGCCATTACCCTTCATTTTAGGAACATTATCTCTTCAAGCTCGAACCAATAGCTCCTTAACTGTCCCATGTCATCTTTCAAATAATGATGAAGTGGTTTTTTTAACACATTAAGAGCTTTGTGACATAATATAGCTGTCCAAAACTTAAGAAAGCCAAAATTTAATAACATCAACCAACATTGATAAACTAGGATAGTTTAGTCCTAATGACTAACTCACCCACACTAACAAGAACTCTAAGATCAAAACAAACATAAAGAAATCCTGATTTGGCCAAGATCAGGTACAAGCCAAAATTATGTAAACTAAGTTTGG
>VDFB02212362.1:0-12666 GCA_007258455.2 Sequoia sempervirens | reverse complement strand
AATTAAACCCTCTCTTTAAAAGCTTGCACCGCTTTATACGTAGTTGTGAAGCAATCTAGTGAAATATAAAGTGGTTTGCTATGTTTTGATTAATTCTTTGGGGAATCCATGGAGAATAATTGGGAGAAACTTTTATTTTTTAGTATTTTTTATACTTTTTTTTAGAATAGATGTTTAATATTTTGAAAATGTTCCAAAAAATATAAATGAATGGACATAATTTGATAAAAATCTTTATATTCTCCATGAAGCTGTTGAATGCGAATGTAGTACCCCTCCGTTTATGCTTATGCTTTCTGTTGTTATGTTTTCACACTGTTAGACCTATGATGCTTTGTTGGATATTTTGATCGCTGGTTTTGAGCGATAGTGGATTATTCTGTGACATGATGATACTTGGTATGGTGATTATTGTTTTCTGATTTGCTTTGATAAAGCGTAGATGTTTACTTTCAGTTATTTATTGATATGTACATGTTATGATGGACTAACTGTTAATTTATTTCGTCAGTTTGCTGTGAAGTGTATTGGTGTGGAGAACGGAATCGCATCACTCGCTTGCGAGTGCCCTGCGATATCTGTGATTTTCTCCGCACGGTGTGCCTGTTTAATGCTTTGTTTATATATGTATTTGTATGCATGTTATTTGCTTGGTTGCAGGATTTGTAGGTACATGACACCAACTCCACTTGTGTACTCAGGTCTGAGCGTGTCAAGACTCAACAGAAACGTTGATTGGGAGATAGTAGTTTGGTTTACCCTAGCCTAGTCTTTAACCCTGGTCTTAGTACTTTATTTGTTTTAGTTCAGAGCCATAGGTTGTATTGTTATTTCTGTTTGAATAAATTGTTGACAGTTAAATATTGGTTAATTTTAATGTTAGTTATTGTGCTTTAATTATTGTTATTTAATTAATATTTAAATGTGGTAGAAATTTACTTGCTTGATAGTTTAATTCATTAATTAGCTTATTTGGTTAAATAGTTGATCTTAAAAAAAAAGATTAAACTATTTTAATTAATTAAATTAAATTATTAAGTGTGTAAATTATATTACATTTGAAAATTAGAAGATTAAATTAAAAAAAATGCATGTGAATTGAAAATTGATTTTCAAAATTTAAATTAAATAAATTAAATAAGGCATGCAAAATTTGAATTGGCAAATTGCCGAGAAGTGGAGAAGATATTTTCATAACCTCTTCTCGACATGTGTGCCACTGTGTTAAAGGAGGTTGTTGAAAATTTGTTACGGAGGATATTTTGGATCTCGAGAAAAATATTGGGATTATTCAATTTCCTCACAGGGAAATTATCAGGGTGCTTGCAAAAATTCTCTTGCTGTGATAAAAATTGTAATTCTTAGGAATTGTTATCTCTCTGGTTATATTTCTTTGTGAAAGATCCTCCAAAGGATCTTGGTGGTTGGTTAAGCTTTCTTGGATTTGAAGATTTTCTGTGAAGAAGTTTTTTGGGATTTGTGCGTTACAGGCAAGAGGATATTTTCTACAGGAAAATTTTAAACAACAAGTATTTTCCTGGTAAATTCAGTTTCTTTGTTTTGAAAGAAAATTTGTAGAATAAGTTTTGTCTTCTTGGCAAGTTGCTTGTAGAAAACCTTCTGTTGAAATTTTTAGAAAACAGAAATTGAGGAAAAGAGTTTTGAAAATTTGTTTATTGTTTTATATATTGAAAACCTATTGGAATAAAATAAAAAAAGAATGAAGAAAATAATTCTGTGCAATGTTATTTTTCTCAATTTTCCTGTAGAAGATTTATCAGAAAAAAGATCTGTGTATTTAAAATTATTTTATTGATATTATGAATAAATATATATATATATATATATATATATATATATATTTATGCATATATATATTGTAGTGAATTTTATTGTTTATTGTTAAATTGTCGTACGGAAATCGTGTTAATTTCCGTCCATGCGAACTGGAAAATTCGCGGATACAGAATTTTGTTTTATTAACCAGGGTTTAATGTTAAACTCTAGGAATATTGTTAAAAAGGGAAGGCCGTGGGGCTACCCCACAGCAGTCCCATATGGGGGCGATGACTGTGAGGCAGCCGACGCTGCCCTTACAGGCAGCGGCGGCTGTCTCACCGCTGCCTCCCCATACGGGGTTGGCTGTAAACACAACCATACACTGTGTTTCATTTAGTAAAACCTTCGTCTGTTAAAAAAAAAATGGATCTGTGAAATCCGCGTTTGATTTTATAAATTAAACAAAATAAAATGTTCGGTGAAATCCGAATTAGGGTTTGTTTGTTATTTAATAATACATTATTTATATATATATATATATATATGTAAATATACATATAATATATATATATATATAATATATGTATAAATGTATGTATATCTGTATATGTGCATATATATATTTATATATATACATTATATATATATTTATATGTGTATGTATATATATTTATATATATACATTATGTATATATCTCTCCTTGTTATAATGAATAGTTGACTAAAAGATTATTGTAGAAAAGAATAATTGGGTATGAGAAATAAAGTTTATTGTTATTTATATAGTTATGCATATTATGAATTTGATGAGTTTATTAATTTAGTGTGAAGAGACCTGTTATGTTGATAAAGAATAATTAGCAATAAACACTTCCTTTATCTTAATTGTCTGATTTGGATTTAATATATCCCAAAAAAAAAAGACTTGTGTTTGTTTTTAAATTTCTTATTTTTATTTGAAAAAGGCGGGAAGAGAATTTTATTTTTACGAGAATTTAAGTCTTCCAGTACCAATCTTTTAAGGGGGTGAAATTGATTTTGAATTCATGTGATTGAACAAGTTTAGGATAGTGCACCTGATATGCTGAATGGATTGTAATGTACATTGTGGTAAATTCGGTATTATATGTTGTATTGTGCATTTGTCAACCCTAGATAGTGAATCTAGAATACCTTTGTTATGTTTAGGGGAGTGGCTATTTGTAAGGGCCGACACACAAAGTGGTGTCAGGGTAACTTGCAAATAGTTAGTAACTCAGTGAAAACTAAAGAACACAGTAGTTAGATTAAAACACTTAATAAGATGTACATGCCTCGCTTATGACTCTTGAGCTTCTTCAGTCATGAGTATAAGATGAGAAGGCCTGGAATGGCAAATCGACATCTTGTTTCCTTAAAAGACATTCGATTCCACAATAGTATGCAATAGGGGCCAGGTTTCATAAGAGGTTACCAGGGTAATCCAAGGATTGGTGGCCGGAACCTAGGAAGAAACACCAGGGTAACCTTTGCAACATTTTGATGACACTCCACCTAGAATAACAGTTAACCCTATGTTTGTGGTATAATCAATTGTCTAGAATCTGGAAGCAATGTAACCAATAGATTGTTTGTACTAGTGTCTAGGGTTAGTAGATTAGGTCTAGGTAACCTCATTACTATCTCCTAGCACGGGGGGTGGACCTACGGGTACCACATGGTTGGGTGGAACGTGCACCTTACTCTGTTGGGTCCCCAATTTGTGATCATGGCATCGAGAGCTTCATGGATGGAGAGCTCGCACTTGGACCTTTTCTGTACTTTCATCATTGTATAATGTAAATTTGTATTGTTAAAACATCCCTCAATGTTGTGAGGTGATCATTTGTAAAATGTAACTATTATTTGAACTACCTCATCAGATGGATGAGTATTGTATAATTATCAAATGCAATGTATGGAAAAACATGTTTGTACTTTATAATATTATCTTGAATGGAAATTTCAATGTTATGCAAAGTTTATCTTTATGTTAATGTTATTATTATGTGCAATGCGAAATACTTTAGTCACTTATGGAAAACTCAAAGTAGTGAATCGTTTAGTAACTTAACGAATGTATGCAATTATTTAACTTAATATTAATACTTTTAAAAAAAATTATTACACCTTTTATCACATTTGCAACATTCTTAGGTTATTAAGACGGGGCATTACACGTAATGCTAAATCTACTTAAGTGATAGCAAAGAATTTGTGATACTCGTGAAATCTTATGTCAAATCTTTTGGTTTCATGATGTTCGAGTTTATTGTTTCAATTAGGAATGTTGATCTAAAATGTTCAAATAAATAATAGAGATAATCGTAGTCCCTTTGAGATTAACAGCAAATATCACATCATTACCCAAGACTGACCCTAGTGCAACCATGACCTGGTTATCGAAGACTTGGGATTGAACGAAAGTCAATCTTTGCTCTGTGAATGCAAAATTTCCCCTTAGGTTGTCTTTGTTCCATATCTTTCAAGAAGGATAGGCTCTTCGTGGTCTTGTCTGTGGAGATTTTATTTGATCTATTTACTACAAGTAAAACCATTTTCAACAAGAACTATTGCTAAAAGGAAGGGCGAGGCCAACAAATGCATATCTCTCTCTCTCTCTCTTGTTTCTTTGATATTTTAGGTTTTATGATCCCTTGGAATTGGAGAATTGTGCTTTGAAATGTTATTTCTAAATTTGGCAAGAAGCTTGTAAATGAGAAATTCAATGCAAGTTGGTTTTCATTATGGAAATTGGAAAAATTTGTAAAATCTTTAATCAAAAACTACTTCCTTTGAGTTTGTTTACTTTTGGTAGTCACTGAGTGTAGAATTCATGATACAACTGACCACAGTGAGCTTGAGTGTGAAACTTTTTTAACTAGAGTAATTTTGGCTATAAGTGGAGAAATTTTGTTAGCGGAAGAAGTTTTAACTGCTAAAAGAAAAGAATTGTTAACAAGAAAGACATTCTACCCTAGTGGAGTCAGAAATATTAAAAAATTAACTAATAAACCGAAATAGTTAGGAAACTATAATTATTTTAAAGAAAATTCTAACATTTTGCAAGGGAATCGGCGAGAATGTCGAGATTTAGAGATATTTCATCCTAAACAAGAAAAAGACATGGGTGATTCATCATTCCCTGTATACGTGGAAAATGTAAATAGCGCGATGGAGTGGGAAAATCGAGCAAGAAATGCGTGTATTTTTCTTCAAGTTGGGAATTCATCAACTATAAAAAAACATTTTCCTAATTTTATACAAGATACAAAATATCAAGTTTTTACTTTTTCTCTTTCTGATAATAATATAAATAGTGATATATCTTGGTCTAACAAAATGCAAAGTGAAGACAAGGTCGGAGATATGAAGATTTTCAGAACAGGAGGAAATAGAGAAATGAATGCAGTCATTCATGGAAATGGACCAAGGCTGGGAGAAGGTACAATATTGTCGTACCAGATGAAATGTGTGCAATCGGTCTCTAATGAGATCATTTTCATACATTTAAGTCATATTTTGGGTAAGTACACCTTCGAATTTATGACATTTAAATGCAAAAAATTTAAGATATTTCATTATTATAGTAGAATATTGAAAATTTTGATAAGAGAATTTAAAGACAAATCTATTGTAATTCGTACTAAAACTATAAAGGAAATGGTTGTAGAAATTGAAATAAATTGCTTTGTTAGAGTTAATCTTTTGTGATATTAGAGTTAGGGTTAGTTTTGGTTTTTTTTTAGGGTTTTTTCTTTGTGTTTGCTTTTTTGTTTTTTTGTTTTCTTGCTTTTTTTCATTTTGTTTTGTTCTTCTTTTGCTCAGCTTTTGCATTAGCAAATTCTACTTAAATTTATCTTATACATGAGAGTGAAATTCAAACATTTTGCAAAAATGAACCAAAAATGAGACAATAAAGCCATGCACAGTAAAATACACTTTTAAGAAAGATACCAAAAAATATATATGTGTGTGTGTGTGTATCACGTATATACATTAGATATCAAAATCCTCATCAAAAAATTAAAAAGATTCAAAAAGAAAGGTGAGTAGAGTTGCAGACCATAGTAGACATTTAATCGATCTCGGCCACCTCTTCTATCAGGGCTAAATACCCTATGTAGGTGAGTTCCCAGTGAGTTTCAAAATCTTGGATATGGAGATTAGTAAGAAAAGGCCGAAGTGGAACCACTTCCCCGTGTTCCAGAAACTGAGGAATATCATCCATGGAGGGAATCCCAATGGTCGGATGTGCAACAACTAAAATTGTATCCAGATTCTCCAAGAATTCAGGCTTCACTATTAAGTTGGCAGCAACGCGAACATCTTCAACAGGTAGCCCAATCTCCAAGAGTGATGCTACAAAGTGAGAAGCTATGTTAGAGTAAAAATGTAAGTAGCGGCTAGACGCAACATATCTTTCCCCAAGGACTAAGCATAAGTTTGGCATAGTGAAACTCAAAGTCCTAATAATAAAGACCTTTTCAAGCCTTTGTGGTGTGATGCTCCCCAAGAAAACGTTTTGTATACAAGAACAACCCAAGCATATTGGAGTATCCATGGCTAAGAAGCAAATGTAAAGACACATAACAAGCAAAATTATAGAAAATATATAAAAAATAGAAAGAAAAGAGAAGTGTGAAGAATTCGATAAGAAATACATGAATTTATAGAGTTGTAAATAGAGTAGTAGTACATAGTTGCCTTGAGTAATTGTTTTTTTGGAAATACATTATGCAAGATTGGCAGGTTGAATAATAATAATGCCAATTAAAGGTTAAATCAAATAAATTCTTTACACATATCTGGTGAAATCACTTCAAATTTGAGCAGTATGGAGATTGTGAATCAAGCAAGTTGGAGATTTCGAAACTAATAGTGGTCATTTCAAATTGTTTAAAAAATTTGTATTAATTATGGAGGTGTTATGTGTGCGGACTATACAAGAGAATAAAGCTGGCAAGACATTACATGTCATCACCTGAAGAAGTTAAATAGATAATACATGCTAAGCAAGGCGTGTGAATTTAATGTGAAATAGTGCGATCATATTTCAAGGTAATCATGACATTTTGATCCATTAATGAAGTGTAGCGCCGTCAAGTCAAGATAGTTAGCAGAAGTTTTAGAATTTGTCATAAATTTAATCGAAGGGGTGGTAACTAATGTTTCTAAATTTAGATTTAAATTTGGTGATTAAGTTGTCTATTGCTAAATTTTAATTTATGCATATTTTTTAACATATAACGAGCTACAGTTAGTTAGGATTTGGCATAATTAGTGAAATTTAACTGGAAACATACACTTACAAGGAATCATTAAATAAGTTTTTGGGAAGTAGTGAATTGATGAAAGGATTTACATTGAATAAAAATTAAAAAGTAACCTTCACTACCAAGTTGTAATTCCCAACCTAATAGTGGTGCTTCAATGCTTGCAAGTTGATAAAAGATCTATTATTGCAATATTAAAAGTGAAAAATGTGCTATCATTGCTATATTCTATAAAAAAAAGGTGATACCAACTCTTTAGGCTATCCAAATAACTCTACCGGGGCTATGGACTCTTGACTAGCAGTAGAGCTATGTTTGGGGAAATTACAGAGATAACCTTGTCGGGGCTATGGATGCTCAACTGGTAGCAAGGCTCTATCCCTAGTTGGCTTTGGAGGATTACTATATTATGTAGCTCAATGTTAATGAACTGATTCTTTTACTAAGTTCTAAAAATTGGAATTAATCAAGAGCACACATGGATGTTTCTGGTGGAGTTTTACCTTTTATGCTAGAATCTAAGTAAAGGTAGAAAGTTATTGTTTTAAAATATGTATAAGTTTTAATTTACAACTGGTGATTTAATTTCAATTTTAATTTAAATTTGGTTTTATTGGTTGCAAGTTGGTGTGGTCTCACAACATGCCCCAAGACTGAAAAGACTTGGGGACCCAAGTGGAAAAATATAACTCTTATTGTAGGCTAACAAATTGGAAGATCACTAGAAGTGAGGAGAGAAAGAGAAATATTTGATAAAAGAAAGTACTTCGTATGGTAAGTGTTTTGTGCACCAGGTACCGGGTACCAGAAACACCGAAAAGGTGAAAGGTAATGTCAAGTTCAAGTGAAAGACTTTGGTTTGGTAAGAGGGAGTCCGGTAAGAAGGATTTTGGTATAGTGGAGTTCTCGTATAACCAAGGTCCGAGAAAGTAAGTGGGTAAAGTTGAATACTGGGTACTGGGTACCGGGTAGAACATGAAATGAAATGTTAAAATTTTTAAATTTGTATAATAATCCCGGTGATCCGATATATGTACAAGGATTTATAATATGTTTTTTGAAAGCAAGTTATTTATGAGATTTTGTACTAACATTTGAATAATGATTTTATTTACATGAGATGTTATGATGTTTTTGTTTAAAAAGGGATTTAATAAATGGAATTTGTGATTGCAGGAGATATCGATTGTGATGCAAACTTGAGTATGGATGGTCAGGAAAACTTGAATCATGGATGGAATAATTTTCAATCTGATTTGATCACTTGGGGAGGTGATAATGCAAATGGCTTTGAGTCCACTGGAATGCGAGGGATCTCATTATTTCACATGCAGTGGGAACAAATGCTAATCTTCGGGAGAGCCTATTCCTAAGAGTGATAGAACTAGAGCCAAGCGAAGTGTAGGGGGCGAAAATTCCACCTTATCATTTTGAATATATGGGAGCCCCTACATATCATCATGATTTGAAGTATCATCCTAATGAAGATTCCAGATAAAAGAAAAACCCAAAGAGCTCAACGAGTAATTGAAGTTTACTTCCATTGACTTCAATTGCAATTCTCCTATTGGTCACAATAGTCCACGTTCCTTGATGAGATTGGTCCCTTAGATTTCCTCTCATGTAGTTGTCTTATCCTATCTGAACCTTGTGTTCTATAAAAGGCCAGAGGATGCTTCAGTTTTATTTTAAGTTTGAAATTTGTGGATGTTGGAGCAGCATAATTTTTTTTTAAGTTTTGTTCTTTATTCCTATTTTTTGAACCTTTCTGGCGTAAATATTTGTATGCATGTAGACATTAATTCATATTAGAGATTTATGGATAGCTACCTATCTAAGTATCTTTTGTAGCTGGTTTTGTAAGTTCGGTCGAACAAGATTGTATGTTGCACCATTTAAGGGTGCATACAGAACCTACTTGATGTCCATAAACAAAACCCTCTCTTTAAAAGTTTGCACCATTTTATACATAGCTATGAAGTAATCTGGTGAAATATAAAACAGTTTGCTATGTTTTGATTAATTCTTTGGGGCATCCATGGAGAATAATTGGGAGAAACTTTTATTTTTTAGTATTTTTTATACTTTGTTTTAGAATAGATGTTTAATATATTTAAAAATGTTCCAAAAAATATAAATGAATGGAAATAATTTTGTTGAAAATATTTTATTTTCCATGAAGTTGTTGAATGCTTAATGCTAAATCTACTTAAGTGATAGCAAAGAATTTGTGATACTCATGAAATCTTATGTCAAATATTTTGGTTTCATGATATTTGAGTTTATCATTTCAATTAGGAATGTTGATCTAAAATGTTCAAAGAAATAATAGAGATAACCGTAGTCCCTTTGAGATTAACAGCAAATATCACATCATTACCCGAGAGTGACCCTAGTGCAACCATGACCTAGTTATCGAAGACTTGGGATTGAACGAAAGTCAATCTTTGCTCTATGAATGCAGAATTTCCCCTTAGGTTGTCTTTGTTCCATATCTTTCAAGAAGGATAGGTTATTTGTGGTCTTGTCTGTGGAGATTGTATTTGATCTGTTTAGTATGAGTAAAACCATCGTCAACAAGTAGGTTACAAGTTTTTGCACGAACAAAAATTGTAGGCCACTAAAAAAAGTTGCAAAATCCTTCAAACAAAGGGGCTTCATTCGAACATGTAGACCTTCATGTGGACAATACCCTTCAAGTGAACCCCTAACCTTCATTTGAAGGTTCTTAATCAAACATTTTTAATGAAATGATTGTGTTTTCCTTTATGTACGCCATATCAAGGGTCTTCATTCAAAGACCCCTTCGAATGAAGGGAGCCTTCAAAAAAAGGGGACCCCTTCATTCAAAGGGAAAGAAGGCCCCTTTTTGGACCTTCTCCCCTCCATTTCAAGATTTATGTACTTTATTAACTTTTGAAGCCTGATTTGAAGGTCCAAATGGAATCAACTTGACAAACCAAGTTACAAGATCATAGTACATAGAACAAGCTTTCCAACAACTATAAAAATTTTATTTTTATTTTTTTTAGTTTTACTAAACATAGGTTTTTCACTAAACATCAAGTTCTTTGTTCTACACATGTGGAAAAATAGTAAATTAGTGAAAAAAATGAAAAATATCTATGGACTAGGTATTGATGTCCTTGTTTAAACAAAAAAAAAAATTCAATACATACAAAACAAGATATGTGAGACTTAGTATACCTATGTCTAAATTATAATTGGTTTAACTTCAAAACTTAATTAAAAGAAAAATATTCAATAAAACGTTATGAAATGAAATGCAAGCACTAGATATCGGTGTTACCAACCTAAATTAAAAATAATCATAATTTTATCCTTTTTAGGAAAAAAAGTTATGTAGAACATAGTACACATAACTTTTTAAAATTGTTGTGTACTATTAAAAACTAGTTATAAAATGAGACACAAAAAAATTTACAATTTAATTTACAATTTTTTTAAAAAATGACAAAATCTCACAAATCACTAGTTTGCATCATCTTCAAATTCCTACAAATTTGTTGATGTTTGCAGCGTCGGTCTCCACTTCCAGTCAATCCCCTTATGACATGATAATAAATTAAATAATAGTTTGGGGCTATTTAATTTATATGATATTGATTTATTGAAGAGACACAATCATTGGTTATCATATTTAATTATTGTAATGGCATGAATTAATGAAGAGGCACGATTTGCTAATGAGGCTAACCTCTTGCATGGACACAATTTCATTTGGAGAGGCACATCCTTCTATGTTGGGCCGACTTATGCTTTTGAAAGGTCACGTCTCCTTCTATTATATTGTATATATACTTGGTGGAGTCTATTGTTTCATCATCAAATTAGTTCATTCTTCATCTCAAGTGCGATTTCTTCATCAAGGCAGATCGACATTGTTAGAGGCTGAGATTTCATCAGCCAATTGTCTCTTTGTATTTTTGTGTTGCATCATACTTTGGTGCTTGTATTTAGGCCTTCATATCAACCTCTTGTAAGGAGATCATTGTTGTGGTGATTCAATATATAAGTGATATATTGTTGTTGGGTTTTTATCCCTCAAGAGGAGGGTTTTCCCAAGGTATCTACTATTTTATTGTGTCTAATTTTGAATTAAATTTTGAGTCTCTAATCTGATCATAAACTAACACGGTATCAGAGTGGGTGTGAAGAAGATTGTGATCAGATTTCTTATTACAATGATACTATTTATTCTCTTTCTCATTGTTGACTACTTCTATCTCTTTTCAAGATGGTGAACGGTCTTAAGATTGAGGATAGACTCGAGGGAGCATCAAATTTCACATCATGGAAGTTCAAAATTATGCTCACCTTGGAAGAAAATGAATTGGCTGAGTTCATGGAGAGTAAAGTCCCCAAACCTATGGATGAGGAAGAGAAATTTCAATGGAGGAAGAAAGATATCAAGGAGAAGAAGATGTTAGTTGATTCCATGAAGGATCATATTGTTCCTATTGTCTCCAAGTTGAAGATGGAAAAATAAATGTTCAAAACCTTGGAGGAGATGTACGAAATCAAAAACACTAGTCGGGCTCTTGCACTGAAGCAACAACTTCCTCATGTGAAGATGGCGAAAGTTGTGCTGCTTCCGCTGAATTTTGAGGTTGAGATATGGAAACACTCCCACCGGTGAGGTCGTGTGATGACGGACGACCGTATATAGCAATGATTATTTTAAATGGCGGAATTTCGGGGAATGTTGAATTTGAAACTTTTCTAAGTTTTGATGGAGTCAGGTGGTTAGGGGCCTAAAGAGTGCAGGGTTCACATGCAGGGGGTGATCGAGACAAGCTAATGAGACATTAAGCTGTTTCTTTTCTCCTGATATCCTAGAGAAAGGGAAAGAAGGGAAGAAAGGATATTTCAAGAGGAATAGAGATAAAGGAATTGATGGTGCTCCCTCATTCAAGAAGAATAGGGACCTATCCAAAGTCAAATGCTTTAGATGTGACAAGTATGGTCACTTTGTTAAGGATTGTCCAACCAGGCCTAAGCAGCAGGCTACCATTGCAAATGTTGATGAAGTCTCTCCGCAGAAGGTTTCTTGTGAATACTTATTCTATTCGGCATTGTCAAGCAATGTACCTACCGACACCAACACTTGGTTGATTAATAGTGGTGCCTCTTGCCACATCACCAAATTTAGGGAGCATTTAACAAACTTGGTGGAGAGAGATTCTAGTGAACAAGTCATTATTGGAGATGATGCTAGTTACTTGGTGAAAGGAATTGGAACCTCCACTCTCCACTTGGATTTCATCATTTCCCTATAGTTGTGTGATGTTCTATATGTTCCAGGTATCAAGCGAAACCTTATTTCCATTTCAGCCTTGGAAGACAAGGGTTACCAAGTTGCATTCTCTAAAGGAAAATTTCTTGTGTGGATGAAGAATTCCAACTTCAAGACTGCTTAGGTGATAGGAGTTAGACATGAGAGCCTCTATAGGCTATGCACTCATCTAATTCAAAAATTAGTACATGATTCTTAGAGCTTGTGTGATCTTTGGCATCGAAGATTGGCTCACCTTCACTTCTTAGCTCTACCTATCATGAAGAAGATGGTCAT
>VDFB02212360.1:0-26861 GCA_007258455.2 Sequoia sempervirens | reverse complement strand
CAGTATTTATTGTTCTCCTTTCTTGTCCCCCTCTCAAAATTTATTGCAAATTTGAATTCAAAATTCCCCCTCTTGGGCACTCTTCCCAAATCTTGCATATACATCAACTAATCACATGATGACAAGTGTCCTCAACTCATTGGCTTGTTTTTGATCCCACATTGGTCCCTCTTCAACACTTGGCATTTTGAAAATCTTTAAATAGTGCTTCATCTTTGAGCAAATCCTTCACAATCTTGCAAGGTTACTCTCTTCATTTGAGATTTGATCTTGTTCATCATCACTCCACCATCTTCATAGCATTTCATCATCTTAGCTTATCAATCAAGGATTGGGAAAGGGTCACTAGCACATGTGACACCAATCCAATATGAGATAGAGTTGGATTCTTGCTTCTTTATGCTTTCACTTAGTTTAGTTGATATTTTGTTGTTTGGATTGCATTATGAAGCATGATTCAATATTTCATATGGATTCTATATCTATTTTGCTTGATTTAACAATACTCATGCTAGTTTGTTTTTGAGCAAAATGCAGATTTAGGGTCTACAAGACTTATAGTATGAAGATCCTCCATTTTGGTGTGACCACGACCATTGTATTATTAAATAACTTAGATTTAGAAATTTTCTTTGTATTCTTATGAGTTTTGGAAATGATAATGGCCAACATGACCACAAATTTTTACACAAAAGAATGAAGAAAAACAATAAAACCCATGTTGCATCTTGATTTTTTAGAGACACCTCATCATAAACAAAACCCACTAAAACTTTATCAACATCCCTGGAAAAAAATAACAATCCAAAAAGGCCGACGTTTTCACCTTTCAAAATTTGGCTTTCACAACCTTAGTATAAAACCCTAATATGGGGTTTTTCAGTTCACTTGCATACTCCTGTAGTATTTAAATGAACATGCACAAATAATCTTAGGATATTGCTTTGAATGTTGCTTTAGAAATGCTTACTATGAAACTTATAGTAGATATACACTCCTCGTCTTGTGTAGTGTTTGAATATTTCTATTTCATTTGATATGCTATAATATTACATCTCTATAAAATCACATACTTGTAGCATTAATGTATCCTTTAGAGTTGAGCCATCATTGTATCCAATTCTGCATTTTATCATTTTGTTCATGTTGTTTTTACCCTACTCTTTGTAGAATTCTCAATACCATCACCGTGTCTATTCACCAAACTCAGTGTTAGTTTCATATCATGATTGCTTCATTCTGCTGTCAATCCTTGATTTTTTTCTATCACTTGTTTTTGTCTATAGCAATCTTGTTATGATGTTGAGTTATCATTTTTTTCCAACATTATGAATGAAAAATCCATAAAACAAACATACACTATATTCTTGTATTTTACTTGGTAAAAATGACAACCTATTGCTGATTATTTTGATCTTTGATCATTTATGTTGTTGAAAACTTTCAGTTTGACCATTTTCCTATAGCAATGTATACCAATTTTCTATAGCATTAATGTCTACATGCTTGAAAATTGAATGATGTTGATGAAAGAACAATATTTGGTGTTTCTCCTATGCTTATTTCATCTTCTTTATATAATGAATTTAAAGGCTAATCGTATGAATATGTCTTATGGACTATTTTTGAATATTTCATAACTCTCATATAATGATGTGAATGAGAGGTGTCCTTTTTGATATGCTAGGCTCAACCCTTGTGGGAGCCCATTTTTCCTGACATATCTGATGAGAACTGATCACGAACATAATGAACCTGCTCCTGCACATTTAAACAAACATGTTAGCAAAATAAATGAAGTTGGATGCTTCCATTGTACTTTGTGCCTTTTGATCATATTATTTTCATTTGTTCAAATTATTTGATAAATTCCTAATTGAGTGTGTACTACATATCTTTTGGTAATGTAGGCATGAGGAAGGATTTGATTCGTCATTTCTCTAACACCACCTTTTTACAATCTTGCAGATATAAATTTGGAACTCGAAACTGCTACAACTTGGAGACATGACAACTGAAGACTTCGAATGTGACAATGATTAGTCATTCCAGGCAATAACGAATCACCTTCTCCCTTATACCTATATTATCTTTAGTTGTGTTGTTCACATTTCTTACTTTTATTCGTTATTTGATTATGAAAATCAAATTAAGCTATTCCCATGGCTTGTGTGGGGCTTCAATTTTTACAAATATGAATGAAAACAACATTCCTATGCCAACTTATGAGTTCCTTTGTTACAAAAATTTGCATAATAACACTTGAAATTCACAAGTAATCAAACTCTGGAATGTAATGAATACTTAAGCATAAATTTTTTGTATGTTCTTGTGATGAATGCAATGCAACTCTACCTATTTTCAACTGTAGCTAAAAATAGGTAACAGTTCCCAACAATGAGGAAGAAGGGAAATATTCTAGAAACCACACTAAATATATGGATCAAGAAAGTGATGGAACTCAATCATATTTTGAGGGAACCAAGAGGAAGCATTTGGCAATTGAATTATCTAGGGATATGAGAAAGATTACCCCTCCTAAATTTTAGGGAAGCACTAGCGGAGAAGAAGCTGAGGCTTGTTTAATTCAAATGGAGAAGTAATTTGAAATAAGGAACTATTCTGAAGTCACTAAAGCTATGTGGGGAACTTTTCAATTAGCGAGAGAAGCCTCTAACTAGTGGATGAACAAGAAGATTGAATTTGGAATCAATTCCCTAAAATTGACTTGGAATTAGTTTGTTGAATTTTTTTGAAAGAGGTGGTTAGCCAAATTCTTTTTTGATCAAAAGATCATAGACTTCCAAAATATTAAGCAAGGATATATGTAGGAAAATGAATACTGGGAGAAGTTTACTCATCTCTTGATGTATGTACCAATGTAACAAAAAGACGAGCAATTTTGTATCATGAAGGTTATTATAGTTCTACATGGCCGAATAGGTGGAGAAGTGGATGTACATGTTCTGACCACTATGGGCCTAGTATATCAAAAGGAAATCAAGGAAGAGAAAAATATCAAATCCTTCTCGAGTTACTAAGAAAGGAATCAAAATAATATTGGAGGGTCTCAATTCAATCAAGCTCCAAAGAAGTTTAATGAAGGGTAGGAATTTCAAAGTCAAGGGGAAAAATGATCCCACAATAATTGGAATGAGATGAGTAAGGATTGTTGGGGAAACAACTTCAACAACTATAACAATGGTAATTATAGCAAAGGTGGGGGGAATGGAGGTAATTCTGAAGACCATTAAATAGGAGAGGAATAATAAAAGGATGCTTTATATGTGGTGGGGATCATTATGCTAGTAAATGTCCCAACAAACCATCTAGTTCACAACCACATGGTAATTCACTTCCTCCTCAACGGGTTGTATATCAACAAAGGATCCATGCAGTAGTGGACAATTGACAAGCTGAATACTAGATCACCCTAGTGGAAACTCTAGGTACTTTGTTTGGTTTACCTATTCCATACTTATTGATATTGGATCCATAAAAAAATTTGTTTCACCTAGAGTAGCTAATTAGATTTATAGGAAGGTTGGTTTTATGGAAAAACCTTGGGTTGTAGAATATGCAAACTAGGCAAGAGCAATGGTGAACCAATGTTTATTTAAGGAAAGGGTTGAACTTCCAAGTTTCTTAACGGAAGTAAACTTGTATGTACCACCCTTAGGTTATTACGATGTCATATTAGGTATGAATTAGTTATGGAAGCATAGAGCTAAAGTGGGTTTCCATGCTAAAACTGTAGAATGTTTTTACAATCTAGGAATTCTAGTGTCTTTTCAAGGAACACCTAGAGAAGTGAAATTGTGACAAATTTTGGTTGGGAAAATGCATAGGGAGAAAAAGAAAGGATGTCAAATCTTTACAGTCAAAATGGATAAACTAGACTAATTCAAGGAAGTCACTTCCCAAGATAATTTCATGTATCATAAATCACAAGTTTATCGAGATATTGAAGAAAGAGAAGTGGTGGAATCTAGAGAAATGAATATGGAGAAATATCACATCTTACATAAATTAGTGGATGTATTTCCAGAAGAACTACTTGGACTGAATCCCAAGAGAGTATTTGATTTCTCCATTGACCTATTACTAGGAGCAGAACTTGTATCAAAAGTACCCTATAGGATGACTACAACATAATTAATGGAGCTTAAGGCACAATTGGAAGAATTGTTGTCCAAGGGATTGATAAGACCCAATTTTTCACCCTAGGGAGCGCTAGTGATCTTTGTAAAGAAGGATGGTACCTTTTTCTTATGTATAGATTATCAGATGCTTAAGAAAGCTAAAATAAAGAATAAGTACCTATTTCCATGTAATGATGATCTTTTCGATCAAATGCGAGGAGTGGCAGTGTTTTCAAAGATTGATCTGTGATCCAGTTATCATCAACTAAGAATAAAAGATGAAGATATTTTCAAACTTCTTTCAAGACTAGATACAAACATTACGTGTTCACAGTCCTACCCTTTGGAATTATGAATGTACCTACAACATTCATGAACTTGGGTATGTACAGGATCATGATGGGCCAAAAAGTGGCGATATGATGGGTATGTGTAGGGTATGTGGATGACAACTTTTTTTTTACCCAAAATTGATGAAACAAAAAGGGTTTTTAAAGGAGATTCTCAGCTTTCCACCAATATAAATTATGTTTTACTTTGAATTTAATAAAAAATTATTATTCATTTTCTATTTGAATTATGACTAAAGTCTTGATTGATAGGCTGATTGAAAAACATCTATAGCTTTCAAACGGTATCACATTTTTTGAATCCAAAACATGTGTCACATTCTATGCTTTGCATACTATAGGATTTTAAAAAAATATATGAATTTCATGAAGTTTTGACCAAGTTAAGGTGGTCGGACATACGAGTTTTTATATATTTTTTAAGTTGTAATTAAAAAATCACAATTAATTATTTACTTGGAAAAAATTACAAAAAAATATGCATCATATTGAGACATGAGTCCTCTACTTATATCTAAAATCATATAAAAAAATATTATCATTTTATTGTGGTTAGGGTGGTCAAACACACCTACTTATTTTTTCCCTGAAATTTAAGTACTACTACATTGAAATTTCAAATTTTCACCAAATAGATTTAAAAAAAAAAAGCCTAGTAGTTTAGAAACTACATTCAATTTGCTACAGATTCTATTCTTACATATTTTGGAAATAATATAGATAACTTATTCAAATTTTTACATCAAGTTGCCTAACTCTGATTTTTCTAATTTTTTTGCCACTTAAGGGCCTATTTTTTCCATGATGATCATGCACATACCCACCTAATCAACAATGTATTTAGAGACTATTTGGATAGATTTGTATTAGTTTTCCTAGATGATATCCTAATCTATTGCAAGAACAAAGAGGAGCATTGTAAATGTAGTACCCCTCTGTTTTTTGTTATGCTTTATGTTGATACTTTTTCATACTGTTAGACTATGTTGTTTTGTTGGATACTTGGATTGCTGATTTTGAGCGATAATGGATTATTGTGTGACATGATGATACTCTGTGTGATGTTTATTGCTTTCAGACTTGATTTGATTAGCGTAGATGCTTAATTTCAGTTGTTATGGATATGCACATGTTTATGATGGACTAACAATATCTATTGAGTCAGTTTTATGTGAGTGTATTGGTGTGGAGAACAGAATCGCATCACTCGCTCGCGAGTGCCCTGTGATATCTGTGATTTTCTCCGCACGGTGTGTTTGTTTTAATGCTTTATATATATATATATGTATGTACAATGTTTGCTTGGTTGCAGGATTTGCAGGTACATGACACCGACTCCACCTGTGTAATCAGGTCTGAGTGTGTCAAGACTCAACGGAATTGTTGAATGGGAGATAGTAGTTAGGTTTATCCTAGTCCGGTCTTTAACCCTAGTCTTAGTACAATGTAAGTTTTCGGTTTTGAGTCGTAGGTTGTAATGTGTTTCTGTTGGTTAAATCATTTTTTTTAAAAGGTAAATGTTGGTTATTTTTAAATGTTAATCATTGTGTTTTATTTATTGTTATTAATTAATATTTAAATATGTTTGAAATTTATTTATTTAATAATTTAATACATTAGTTAGTTTAATTAGTTAAATAGTTGATCTTTAAAAGGATTTAACTATTTAATTAAATAAATTAATTAATTAGATTAAATTATTAAGTGCATAAATTATATTGTATTTAAATAGATTAGAAAATAAAAATAAAATAATTTGCATGTAAATTAAATTGTATTTGGAAAATTTATTTTTAGTATTTAAATTAGATAAATAGATTATTTGCATGCAATTGGAAAATTGAATTTTAAATTTTAAATTTAATAAAATCTAAATCTCATGCAAATTATTGAATGGCAAAAACTGCCGAGAGGTGGAGAAGATATTTTCTCAACAACCTCTCGACATGTGGGTGAGTGCCATAATTTCATTTGGGGTTGTTGAAAATTTTTACGGAGGATATTGAGGATCTCGGAAATTGTACGGGCTTATTGTATTGCCTCGAGAAAAATTTTTCTGGGGACTGGCAAAATTTAATTCTCTGTGTGTAAAAACCCAAAATTTCTTAAGAATTGGTATTTTTCTCTCTGTTTGGGGTTGTTATCTCTTTTAGAAGATCTTTTAAAGAATCTTGGTGTTTGGAAATTGGTTATTTTTCTTGGATTGGCTTTGCGGGAAGGAATCGAAAGCTACAGGCAAGATCTCCTCCAGTCAATTTTTAAGCACAGGAATCCAAGTAATTTCCTTGAGAATTTATTTTATTTGTTTGTTTTACTTTTTTTTTTAATATATATATGTATGAAAAAAGAAATTTGAGTGCAATTTATTCCTCAGAGAAAATAATTGCTGTATTTATATTGTGAGAATTTTAAAAAAAAATTTCTCTGAACAGAAATAGAATTTCTCAAATTTCTGTAGAAGGAGATTTATTTTGTCAGAATTATGTTTTCTGTATTTGAAAGATTTTTTTTAAAAAATATATCTATATCTGTGAATTTTTATGTAAAAATTCCTTTTAAAAAGATTAGAAATCATCGTACGGAAATTAATATTCCAGGCGAAATATGTTTGAAATTTATTTTAAATTTTTAAAAAAATCGTTTTTCTTTTTATGTTCGCCATACGGGTGAATTTCGGTAATGAATTAAAAAGAATTGGAAATCGCCGAATGAAGTTTATGTTATATAAACTTAATTTTTATTTTGTTTTGTTTTGGATATAAATTTTAGAGCCGAAACTCTGTGGCGAAGCCGTCCGCGGCTAACCCCGCGGGGTTACGGCGGCGGAGCAGAGCCCGGCGCCGCCCATAAGGGCTACGCTCGGCTCGGCCGTCCGCGGCCGAACCCTGTGAGGTAGGCCGCGAAAGGGCGGCCCTGTCCGTGTGAATGGCGGACTGTTAAAGAAATAGGGTTTTAAGATAATTTAAAATTAATATTTTTTTTTCTTTATTCATCCTGTGTAAAAAAAAAAAAAATGCGGAATGTATTAAATGTGTATATGAGATTAGATACGAATATGGTACATAAAGATTTATTTATGATATAACTTATATATATATATATATATATAATTATATTTGTATATCTGTTTTGAAATATATATATATATAAATGTGAATAGGTATTGATAAATTAGTGGAATTTTGTAGATAGGAAAATAATTATTGATTTATATTAAAAATTTGTATGAGAAAATTGGAAATTTAGAAGTATAAGAAAATGATTTATATATATATTTATTTATGAAGATATGGAAAGTTGATTATATGAAAAAGTTATTGATTTTGAAATGGATCTATTAATTAAAACTATTTTTAGTTATGTTGTTTCAAGCTGTGACATATGGATTTAGCATATCCAAATGATAGACGAGTTTTGCTTAAAATTGTTTTATTTTTTTTGTAATTGGGCAAAATGGGGAAAGTCTCTATTGATTAAGTCTTCCAGACCAAAAGGGGTAAATGGGGAGATTGTGATAGCTAAGATTAAAACTCTTGTATTTTCTAAGTATGTGTACATGATTTTGTTGGTGGTTGACACCTGGATTATGAATTATGTGTTTTGTTCATTATAATGTATATAGGCTTTCATATTGATTCTGGTTATATGTACACTTGTAAACCTTAGACAGAGAACATAGTTATTCCCATGTTATGTTTAGGGGAGTGGCTAATTGTAAGGGCCGACACACAAAGTGGTGTCAGGGTAACTTACAATTAGTTTACTAAATCAGTGATAATTAAATGACATTGTAGATTAGAATTAAAAACTCTTAACAAGTTATGTATGCCTCGCTTATGACTCTTGAGCTACTACAGTCATGAGTATAAGTTGAGAAGGCCTGGAATGGCAAATCGAAGTCTTGTTTCTTCAAAAGACGTTCGA
Source organism: Sequoia sempervirens (assembly GCA_007258455.2). Lineage (NCBI taxonomy): Eukaryota > Viridiplantae > Streptophyta > Pinopsida > Cupressales > Cupressaceae > Sequoia > Sequoia sempervirens. The sequence goes on along the minus strand of VDFB02212360.1, from coordinate 18,445 downwards.
TTCCGCAACTGTATGCAATAGGGGCCGGGTTTCGTAAGAGGTTACCAGGGTAACCCGAGGATTGGGGGCCGGGACCTAGGAAGAAACACCAGGGTAACCATTGCATCGTTGTGATGACACTCCACCTAAAATAACAGTCAACTTTGAGTTAATGTTTTCAATCAATTGTCAAAATCTGGAAGCAATGTAACCAATAGTTTGTTTGTACTATCATCTAGGGTTAGTAGATTAGGTCTAGGTAGCCTTATTACTATCTCCTAGCACGGGGGGTGGACCTACGGGTACCACATGGTTGGGTGGAACGTGCACCTTACTCCGTTGGGTCCCCAGTTCGATTGTAGCATTGAGAGCTTCATGGATGGAGAGCTCGCACATGTATTTATTTTATTCTTTCATCATTGTATACTATAACTTGTAATTGAAAACATCCCTCAATGTATAAGAGGTGATCAATGTAATTGTAAATGTATTTGTTATATGAACTACCTCATCAGATGGATGAGTATTGTAATATCATATCAATGCAATGTATGGAAAAATGATTGTACTTTAATATATCTTGAATGGAAATTTTATTATTATGCAATGTTTACTTTATGTTATTGATTTTATGTGCAATGCGAAATACTTAAGTCACTTATGGAATACTCAAAGTAGTGTAACGTCGTTTAACCTAAGAATGTATGCAATTAATTAACTTATAATTAAACTTTAAAAAAAAAATTATTACACCTTTATAGCACAATTGCAACATTCTTAGGTTATTAAGACGGGGCATTATAGATTGGTATCAGAGCCAAGGTTACAAACACTGGACGCTCTGGGTAATCTAGAGCCCATTAGGTTGACCTAGTACGTAGTGTCGCAACTGATAACCTTGGTTAAACAAGTATCTAAGACTCGTAATTGTTATGTGTAGGAACATGCCTAGGCGAGGAGGAAGAGGTCGTGGTAGAGGTAGAGGTGGAGGCCGTGGGCCAATCCCTCAGGTTACTCCCCCTCCTAGCCCTCACCATAGTGACCAAGCAGAGCAGATGGGTCAGAGAAATGAGGAACAGAATCCTGTACAATCAGCAGTAGAGGGTTCTCAGATACGTCCACTTTTAGAGGAGGTCCTAGCTCATCTTGGACCTAGACAGGTAGATGAGCAGGAGGTTGTGAGAGAGAGGGATAGATCCCCTAGGAGAGTAGATGACACAGCACATCAGGATTCTATTATTGCTAGTCACATGAGGGATTCTTGAGAGCCGCGTCCTCCCTTTGATGGATTCGGGGAGGAGGATTAGAAACTGAGAGACACGGCTACTGGATTTGGGTAGATGCTTTGCCATGCACCCTTACGGTAGTAATACCCGTGCCAGATGCACTATTATGCACTTGAGAGGATTTGCCTCTACTTGGTGGCACCTAGAGGAGTAGAAGCTCCACATAGATATTGGTTCTGTGTCTTGGGAGATGTTTCTTGAGAGGTTTAGAGCTCGGTTCCTTTCGGAACACTGGAGACAGCGTAGGGCTGACGAGTTCCATGATCTATGCCAGTTAGCTCTTCACGTAGAACATCTGAGAGCGTAGAGTTCTATGAACTCAAGCCCGTTATCATGGTATTGGCGATGATGAGCCTATGTTAGTCATGACATTTCATTAGGGCTTGAGCGTATAAATTGAGTAGTGTCGAAGTCTTTGAGCCAAAAGACTATATGGAAGTCCTTGATGGAAGGCTTGTATAGTTGAGAGAACCTTGTTATGGCATTAGGTGGGCACACAGGAGTGCAGATTGGCAGTGCTCCTGCAACAGGTTTTAGTCCACGTGGTGGACAGGCACAGACAGGAGGTTCCTCTAGGAACCAACACACACCCACAAAGGGTGGGTAGCAACAACAACAACGAACACCTCAAAAGAACAATAATCCACAACCACAAGGTAATAGTCCTCAAACAGGAAAGGGTCGCAACTGGTGGCACAACAAGCGCAATAGGCAGGATCAACCTACGTAGACTGCTCAGTCTACTGTCAGTAGGGGTAGTTTTCAGCAGTCCAATGCACCTTCGGGTGGCAGAGGATTTGGTAGAGGCACAGGCACAGGTTGTTATTCTTGTGGGCAGCATGGGCACATAGCTAGGCAGTGTCCGATGAGAGGCTCTACTGGTTATGGGCCTCGACCTACAGTTTCAGAGCCTACAGTGGGCAATGCAGGACGTGCACACATAGTATATGCAGTGATTAATGACCGCCAAGCTGATCACCAGAATACGGTGGTCGAATCTTCAGGTAAGTTAAATGGTGTTAATGTATCTATACTTTTTGATTCTGGAGCCACTGACTCCTTTATTTCACCGTCCATTGTTGACCGTTGTGGTCTTGTGGCGGTAAAACAAGGTGGTAAATGGCAAGTTGAATTCGCCTCTGGGGTGAAGGTAGCAGTAGATAACTTAGTACATAACTGTGAACTTAAAATAGGTACGTTAACTACCTTAGTTGATTTATATGTTACTCCCTTAGGATCGTACGATATAGTACTAGGTATGGATTGGTTAGCATCTTATCATGCTGTGATTGACTGTCGACTTAAGACAGTTAGTTGCATGGATGATTTAGGTGCGAAAGTGGAAATCGTAGGTATTCAAAGACCTATCTCTTTGCGGATGATATCTGCTATGCAATTAAAGAGATGTCTTCGTCAGGGATGTCAACTGTTGGCAACAACAGTTACCGATTTAGATGAGGGTGAGAGTCGAGAGGTATCTCTTGATGATCATCCTATTCTTAGGGAATTTGCGGATGTGTTTCCCGATGACATTCCTGGAATGCCACCAAAGAGGGATATTGACTTTAGAGTTGACCTAATTCCTGGAGCTGAACCTATATCTAGAGCTCCTTATAGAATGACGACTCAGGAGTTGGAGGAACTTCGTATTCAGTTACAAGAACTTTTGGAAAAGGGTTTTATTCGTCCAAGTGTATCCCCTTGGGGAGCACCTGTCATCTTCGTAAAGAAGGACGGATCTCTTAGGCTATGCATTGACTATCGTCAATTGAACAAGGTTACGATTAAGAATCGTTATCCTTTGCCTAGAATCGATGATCTTTTTGATCAAGTTAAGGGAGCTAATGTGTTCTCTAAAATCGATTTGAAGTCCGGTTATCATCAATTACGTATAGCTGAAGCAGACATTCATAAAACTGCTTTCCGAACTCGTTATGGGCATTACGAATTCACAGTAGTACCCTTTGGGTTAACGAATGCACCTTCGGTATTCATGAGTTTAATGAATGGTGTATTTCGTACATACCTTGATCGTTTTGTCTTGGTATTTCTCGATGACATTTTAGTCTACTCGAGGAACATGAAGGAACATGAAGAACACTTGAGACAGGTATTGCAATGTTTAAGAGAAAATCAATTGTATGCAAACCTGAAGAAGTGTGACTTCTTTCAATCTGAAATTAAATACCTTGGACATGTGATATCTAGAAAAGGTATTGCTATGGATCCTTCAAAGATCCAAGCTATTGTGGACTGGCCCGCACCTACTAATGTAGGTGAAGTTCGTAGTTTCATGGGTCTAGCTGGCTATTATAGGTGTTTCGTAGAGGGATTTTCTAGGATCGGTTATCCTATTACTTCTCTTCAAAGGAAAGGGAAGAAGTTTGTTTGGACAGAACAGTGTCAGTTAGCTTTTCAAACTCTTAAAGAAAAGTTAACTAATGCGCCTATACTCATTGTTTACGATCCTACTAAGGATTTAAGTAGTTTGTCTTGGATGCATCCTTAGAGAGGTTTAGAGATTTGATGCAAGATGGGCATGTGGTTGCATATGAGTCTCGCAAACTCAAGGACCATGAATTAAACTATCCTACTCATGACCTAGAACTAGCTGCGGTAGTGCATGCATTAGTTCGTTGGAGACATTTTCTATTAGGTCATCGCTTTGAACTTCATACCGATCACCGTAGTTTGCAATATATTTTCACGCAACCTAACTTGAATGCAAGGCAAAGACGGTGGATGGAGTTCTTGTGTGAGTACGATTTTGAAGTAAAGTATGTTCAAGGCAAAGAGAACGTAGTGGCTGACGCTCTTAGCCGACGTCGACATGAGATCTCTGCTACTACTCTTGAAGTAGATTTGAGAGGTCAAATAGTAGCTGCACTTCCTACTGATAGATTATATCAGGAAGTGAAGTCGGAGATTGAATCGGGTAGACCTTTAGAAGGTCGATTTGAAGGTTATGTCCTAGAATCGGATGGTATATTACGACATTTAGGTCGCATTTATGTACCTCATGTAGAGAGTCTTCGTACATTAATCATGACTGAAGCTCATCGAGCTCCGTATTCAGCTCATCCAGGTGTCAAGAAAATGCATGCCGATCTTAGGCAATTGTATTTCTGGCCTGGTATGAAACGTGATATTGCTGATTATGTATCGAGATGTCTTGAATGCCAGCGAGTTAAAGCTGAGCATCATCATCCTGCTGGATTATTGCAGCCACATCTCATTCCCGAATGGAAATGGGATATAATATCCATCGATTTTATTGTAGGGTTACCTACGTCATCACGTCGACATGATGCCATTATGGTAACTGTTGACCGTTTGACTAAAGTAGCTCACTTTTCACCTATACGTTCGTCATATAATGCTTCATCGGTAGCTAGGATATTCATGGAGGACATCGTTAGATTGCATGGGATTCCTCGTAGGATCATATCGGATAGAGATCCTGTATTCACTTCAGCTTTATGGACTTCCTTGCAACGTGCATTAGGTACACAGTTGAACTTTAGTTCAGCTTATCATCCTCAAACCGATGGTCAAACTGAAAGAGTTAACCAAATATTAGAGGATATGCTTAGGATGTACATAATGGACCAACAATCACATTGGGAGGATTACTTGTACTTAGTAGAATTCGCTTATAACAACGGATACTAGAGTTCCATAGGTATGCCACCATTTCAGGCATTATACGGTCGTCCTTGTCGAACTCCGCTTAGTTGGGATCGACTAGAGGATAGAGTGTTGCTAGGACCTAAGATGCTTCGTGACATGGAGCAACAGGTTGACCGTATTAGAGAGCATTTGATTGCAGCTCAGGATAGGCAAAAGAAATATGCCGATGCGCATAGGATTGATCGACAATTTGCTGTTGGTGATAGAGTGTTTCTTCGAGTGCGACCGTGAAAGAGTCCAATCCGTTATGGAAAAGGCTCTAAGCTTGCACCTTGTTTCGTAGGACCATTCGAGATTTTAGAGAGAATCGGTCCTATGGCATATCGACTCGCCTTACCACCTAGTTTGTCTCGTATTCATGATGTTTTTCATGTGTCAGTACTTAGACCATATCATCCCGACATATCTCATGTACTTGATTGGAATGCGTTACAGGTAGAGGACGGGCAGCTGGCTTTGGAGCCCGTGGCCATTCTTCAGCACCGGACGCTCGGTCTCAGGGGTCGAGACGTTGATCAAGTGAGGGTCCAATGGGACCCTAGCTATGAGGCTTCGGCTACCTGGGAGGATGCGACACGCATGAGGGAACTTTATCCCTATCTGTTCGCAGGCTTTCAGGAGCAAGCCTGATCCTAGGGGGGGAGGATGTAGTACCCCTCCGTTTATGCTATGCTTTATGTTGATACTTTCTCATACTGTTAGACTTTGTTGTTTTGTTGGATACTTGGATCGCTGTTTTTGAGCGATGATGGATTATTGCGTGACATGATGATACTCTGTGTGATGTTTATTGCTTTCAGACATGATATGATTTAGTGTAGATGTTCATTTTCAGTTGATATTGCTATGCACATGCTTATGATGGACTAACAATATTTATTGAGTCAGTTTTCTGTGAGTGTATTGGTGTGGAGAACATAATCGCATCACTCGCTTGCGAGTGCCCTACGATATCTGTAATTTTCTCCGCACGGTGTGCCTGTCTTATGCTTTATATATATATATATATATACATGCATGTACATTGTTTGCTCGATTGCAGGATTTGCAGGTACATGACACCGACTCCACCTGTGTGATCAGGTCTGAGCGTGTCAAGACTCAACGGAATTGTTGAATGGGAGATAGTAGTTAGGTTTATCCTAGTCCAATCTCTAACCTTAGTATTAGTACGTTGTCAGTTTTTAGTTTGGATCATAGGTTGTTTTGTATTGTGTTTTTGTTGGTTAAATCATTTTCAAAAAGGTAAATGTTGGTTATTTTTAATGTTAATTATCGTGTTTTATTTATTGTTTTAAAATTAATATTTAAGTATAATTGAAATTTATTTACTTAATTATTTAATACATTAGTTAGTTTAGTTAGTTAAATAGTTGGTCTTAAAATGATTTAACTATTTAATTAAATAAATTAATTAATTAGATTAAATTAGTAAGTGCGTAAATTATATTATATTTAAATAAGTTAAATTAGAAAAAAAAAAAATTATTAATTAATTAAGTTGCATGTGTTTTGAAAGAAAATTGAGTTTTAAATTTTAAATTTAATAAATTGAATTAATTGCATGCAAAAGATAATTGGCAAAATTTGCCGAGAAAGAGAGGATATTTTAATAACCTCTTCTTGACAAGTGTGCCAGTGCTTTTATGAGGTGGTTGGAATTTGGTTATGGAGAGGTTATTGTGGATCTCGGGAAAATTGACAGGGGTTATTCAATTTCCTCACGGGGAAATTTTCTGTGTACGGGCAAAATATCTTTACTGTGAAATATATTATTTTTCTTAGTATTTGTTACCTCTCTGTTGGGGTTGTGATTTTTGGTGGTAGATTAAAGCTTCCTTGGAATTGGTGCTTTGAAGAGATTTGGAAGGATTGTGTTCTGCAAACAAAGATTTCTTCAAAAATTCAAGATCTTCAACTTATAGGTATTTCACTGGTGAAATTTGTAGTTTGATATTGAAAAAGAGTTTTTCTTAAAAGTTAAAAACAATTCTTGATTTTCTTGGTGATTAGTTATTGAAAATTCTTCTGTAAAAAAAATTTGCTGTTGAAAATTGGTTAATTGTATGCAAGAAATCTCAAGATTGTAGTTAATTGAAAGAATGAAGATGAAATTCTCTGTAAAGTTTTTAGAAACTGGGGTTGTTAATAAAATATCTCTAATGAAAATCTACAGTTTTTGAATAAATCATTTAGGTTGAAAAAAAAAAATTATGTTCTCAATTTGCTGTTAAGAGAATTATTACCAGAAAAAAAATAGACCTGTACATATTGTTTATTTTTATTGATTAGTTATATTATATATTTATTTTCTGGTATTTTAATTGAGAATATAATATTCTCTGTTCATTATTCCATGAGTTTTTTTAAAAAAAGAAAATTGTATTGAATTTTTGGTTGTGTGAGAAAATTAATTTGGAAATTTCTTTTGAATATTAAATTGAAATTCGCCGTTTTTTTTATTCATTTCCGTCGGCACGGAAATCTATGAATGAATTTATTTTTAAAAAAAAAAAAAAAGAAAATTTATATTGTGGCTTCAGGAGGGCTGCAACCTCCCTCCCCCTTTCTTGGAGTATGCTAGCTCAGTCATGTCAGCCCATGCTGGTCATGACAGGAAATTTTTCCCTAATTTACTTTTTAATACTTCGTTTTTATGAAACGAAAATTTTATTTCGTTAATGTTAAATGTTTTTTTTTAATTGATATAAATATTGTTTTAAATAATATATGTATAGTATTATATATATATATATAATTATTTATATATATATTTATATGAATGTTGTAAATTATGAGGAAATTAAAAGAAATTTAAATTGTATATATTTATATACAATATTTCTTTTAAAATAAGGATGTTTTAGAAAAATATTAAATTAAGGTTGAGAAAACTATAGTGAATAATATTTAGTAAAATTGTGAAAATCAGCAAGATAGAGTAAAGGAAGTAGTTATTTTCTTGCAATTTGCAATTATGTTTATTTTCAAACTGATTGATACATGGATTTAGAAAATCCAAACCTTAGATGTATAATTTGATGATTTGATTTCAGTTGAGTGTTTAATTGGGGAAAATGGGAAAGAATGTAAATTTTCTGTTTTAGAGTCTTCCAGATTAACTTTTTTTTTGGAATTTGGGAATGTTAAGTTGATTTCTTTTGTAAATCAAAATTGTGTATATGGTTTTGTTTAAAGGTTGACATCTGTATTATGAACATTGAAAGTTGTTCGTTATAACGTAATTGGTCTTTTTATTGATATGGGTTAGATGTATACCTTGTAAACCATAGTCTTGAAAACATGGTGTCCCTCGTTATGTTTAGGGGAGTGGTTAGTTGTAAGGGCCGACACACAAAGTGGTGTCAGGGTAACTTACAATTAGTTAAGTAAGTCAGTGAAAACTAAAGAACACAGTAGATAGATTTAAAACATGTAATAAGATGTTTATGCCTCGTTTATGACTCATAAGCTACTACAGTTATGAGTATAAGTTGAGAAGGCCTGGAATGGCAAAATCGGTGTCTCGTTTCCTTAAGAGGCATTCGATTCCGCAACTGTATGCAATAGGGGCCGAGTTTCGTAAGAGGTTGCCAGGGTAACCCAAGGATTGGGGGCTGGGACCTAGGAAGAAACACCAGGGTAACCATTGCATAGTTGTGATGACACTCTACCTAGAATAACAGTTAAACCTTGTGTTTGTGTTTCAAATCAATTGTTAAATCTGGAAGCAATGTAACCAATAGTGTGTATGTACTAGTGTCTAGGGTTAGTAGATTTGGTCTAGGTAGCCTTATTACTATCTCCTAGCACGGGGGGTGGACCTACGGGTACCACATGGTTGGGTGGAACGTGCACCTTACTCTGTTGGGTCCCCAGTTCGATTGTTGCATTGAGCGCTTCATGGATGGAGAGCTCGCACATGGATTCCTTTATACTTTCATCATTATATATTGTAAACTTGAAATGTAATTGAAAGCATCCCTCAATTGTATAAGAGGTGATCATTTGTAAAATTGTAACTGTTATTTGAACTATCTCATCAAATGGATGAGCAATGTAAAATCTTAACAAAGCAATGTATGGAAATGGTTTGTACTTTATTATGTTATCATGAATGGAAATTTATTATTTGCAATGTGTACTTTATGTAATGATTTAATTGGGAGCAATGCGAAATACTTAAGTCGCTTATGGAAAACTTAAATTAGTGTAACGTCGTTTAACCTAAGAATGTATGCAACTAATTAACATATTATTAATACTTTAAAAAAAAATTATTACACTTTTATATCACTTTTGCAACATTCTTAGGTTATTTAGATGGGGCATTACATTGTTGGCTATATAATTGAGATGATTCACTCATAATGTAATGATAAAATTCAACCTCATATGGAGGATTTTATATTATCTTCCATTAAATTCATCCTCTTTATGAGATTCTTATGGAATATTGATATTCTAGTGTGAATTCTTAATTTTAGACATATCTTAACTAGATAAATTTAGGTTCAATGAAGGAAATAGAACTTTTTTTTCACTTACATAATCCTATTTTGAAGTTCATTTATGTTAACAACTATTAAATTAGATATTTTTATCCCCAATTATTTTCAAATAATTTTACACTAATCTTTGTTTTCTTATTCTTTCTTTCATTGTTTCATTTAAAATTTGAACCATTTAAGGATGCTATGTTATAGATTATAGTTGTCTTCCAATTCTTTTTAAATTTTTCAACCCTCTCATGGTCTAAATAATTTTACATTCAACAACCATGTCTAAAATACATTATATACCCAACCTCTTCCCCTATTTAACACACTCATAAAACTTGTTACTAATCTCATTCGAAGAGGTGGAACAACCAATCTTAGAGGGATCCTCATCCATAGGAGAGAGAAGGGAGTCATCAATCTAGGCTCTAGTAGTATTCTAAAAATAGTAGAACTAGAAGCTAGAATCCTAACAATGATAGCCAAGTTGGATAATACACAAGTTTTCCTTTTCAAGGGATTGGGGAGCACTTATTGGATGGGTATTATTTCCCCTTCACCACATTTTGATTAGGATTAAGAATTGAAATAATAAAATTCTCTAATTGGTATAAGAAAAAAATAAGCCCTTAGTGGAGGGGAGCTCATTTTTTTCTCATGTGCAACTCTAATAATAGATTTCTTAAATTACATGAGTAAATGAAAAGGGAAGCTAACAAGTCACATGCATCTAAGATTATTAATAAGATAAAAGTTATAGGATAAACAACATTTATAGTTTCTTTCTAGGATGAAATAAATAATCAAGTAGAAACATTTATATACTTGTGAGGAAATCATCTATATTTTCCTTCCTCTTGTATTTACTTTCTTTATGAGACTTCAAGCCCTTCATGGATAAACCACTTGTAGTAGCTCAATACCTTCCTCAATGGCTTTAAAGGTTAACCTTCTTACTTTTTAACCAAAATTTTAATAACATTCAATTTTGTGTAGTTTATGTCCACTATTATCATTTTAATTCAAAATAATGTAAGAAATTTATATATTTATTTAAAAATTAAAAAATCTTAAAATAATAGTTTTAAATTAATTGAAAACATGGTTGGACCCCTCTAATTTTGTGGAACTATTTCTTAAAAGCTATTTTAGTTGAATATTATATAATAGGAAAAGGAAGCCACATATGGCATTAATACCTTCCTTGATGGTCTTTAAGTTAGGAAATTTTTAATTTCATTCATAGGTATTGAGGTATTTTAAACAAAAGTTGTGTTTGGAAAAAGGTATTTGGTACAAACTCCCAAAAAAATTAATATTATATGTTTATGCTATTAACACATGAAATTTTGGGCCTTAAAATAGCCACATCATCCCCATATTTTAATACAAATGAGACATTGAGGCTTTATGTCACTTATAATAGATCTACAATTAGTTGATATAGCTCCATTTAGATCAATCGATATATCCTAATTTCTATCAAATCATAGGGTGTCAATTTCAATAATTACACAATTCAAAGCACATACGATTTTTCATTTGCTAGTAGAGGGAACTATCTTATTATGCCATTAAAATAAAATATAGGTCCTCAATACTTTTCATCTTTATTTTCCATCATTACAAATTGAACCTCAATGGACATCTTCATCTATCTCATTTTCTTCTCTTATTTGTGCTTTCAATAATGACTAGATTGATTTTACATGACCACCAATGTTAAGTAATGATGCTTTGTGTACAATATAGTAATTTAAATTTTAGAACTATTTTAGATTATGTTTTAAATTTAAATTTTATAACTGTTTTAGATTATGTTTTGTGTGTAATCTAGTAATTTGAATGTTTTGAAATTATTAAAAACTATGATAGATGTTGAATGTTTTTTTGTTAATGGTATGAAAATATTATTGATGAGTAGATGAATTATTACAACTGTTTTAGATTTGTATTCTCTTTATCTAGATATATTATTTACCAAGGTCTCATTGCTCTTTTAGGTGTACTATATATATATATATATATATATAACATGGAAAATGCAGATCATGTTCCACCTGAGCTAGATTCTTTGTTTGCAAATACCACTAATAAGATTAAAAAATTGAGAGACTCATTAGCACAGGGTGCAAACCCAGGGATATATTCTGAACCATGTATGTCAATATTACATAGTTTAGAAAAACTAAGAGATGAACTTGAGAGGACTAGTGCATATTCCCCAGATAGAGTAGTTGCTATTCTTTCCTGCATGCAGGAAGAAGTACATGGTGATGTTCCCCTTAAACAAATACAGGATGTGTGACCAAAGAAATGATAAAAAGCACTTGTTTTCCTTTATATCAAAATGTACATAAGGTTAGGGGATACCAGGTCACTAGATGTGTTTATCGTGCTATGGCTGAATTGATCTACCCACGATTTCTTGTAGCAGATGGTCAATACCCAAACAATGACTAGATTCCATTATATTTTGTTCAGCAGTTGTATGTTGAGGTCCATTTGGGCCTCAAAGTTAACTACTTGGACATTCCACCATATGTTGGTCAGGGACGTGGCAGGACTGCCGATAGGTCCACCTATCATCGAGCAGATAGACCAACCTCAATGTTTAGGGCATTGGTTGGCGAGAGGTCTCCTACTCTCACCCCAGCTCTAGCCCCCATAGCAGATGAGGTTGTCATTGCTTCCCAAAAGGAAGCAATTGACACTATAGGTGACATTGCGGCTGCCACCACTAGGATATCTGATGATCGTGTAGGTCAGTATTTGCTGTTCAGACATTCCCAATCCATGCCATTTTCAGCACAGTGGACCACCATGGATCCTTTTACAGTGGCTAGCATCCCTACTCCTACACAGCTTGATGCACTTATAGGAGATATGGCATGCAGGACTCTGCATTGTTTGGTTGAGGACCTGTTGGAGGCATATGCCCACATTGCATTAGACAATGGGATCGGTATAGAGCATGTCAAAGATCATTTGGCACACGGATTATGTTCAGCTCCAGGATCCCATCACTCTTAGCCGAGCACTAGTGTGCATCAGGATCCACCTACAGTTCATTCAGCAGTTGCACAGACTATGGGTTTTACTTATATGTTGATTGGTTCTGGTTCATCATCATCGATGCCATCTCACCTTCATAGTCCTCTACATTCATCATTTCTGGCATGACATGGGATAGATCAGATGGATGCAAATGTTGATTCGTCGCTTGACCGTTTGGTGGATATGGTGGAGGCGACTATTTCAGAGGACTTAGGTCATCTGATATCAGATGATGTGCATGTATGTGTGCATGTGCATGTTTCATTTCTTTTTTAATTATTTTTAAATTTTTGTTTTAACTAGATATTCATGTAAGTTGATATATATGTATATATATTGTTATAGGTGGACATACCTCATGTCACTCCTAGCCTTGGTCCAAATCATGTACATGATTGATGTGACTATGTGGATGAATCTACTGCCAGTGGACATGTGAGTTTTAAATTTTAATTTATACATGTGTATATATCTACATGTGCAATATTTATGTATGCATAGATCTAGATAGATATTTAAAAATACAAGTTCATTTAAAAATAACTTTCATAAAATTTATTTAATATAAATTATATGTATTTAACACATTTTGTACACAATTTTATTTGTAGGGCTCAGCACATCTATCAGAGCGGGACCGTTATCATTCAGATCGTCATTCGACTAGGAGTCAACATTCATATTAGGCCCTGCACACTAGATTTATGATCTTTACTACATGTATTTTCTTATATGATGATCTTTAGTATTTGAGATTTGATGATCTCTAACTTGCATTTGCTTATATGATATATACATACATTTTCTTATTTTTTGATCTTTAGTATTTGACATTTGATGATCTCTAATTTACATTAATTTGCTTATATGATATGTACATACATTTTCTTATATGATATATACATACATTTTCCTCTTTTCTTATAACATGTGTTATGTTTATACATTGAATCTCTTTACATGTATGTACATGTGTTTGATTATGGTTACATGTTTACACATGATATATGTATGCATTTACTTTAAATATTCAATATGCATACATGTTTGTTTATTTGATGATCTCTTACAACTTACATTTCCTTATATCCAATATACATTTGATCTCTAGTAGAATTTTAGGAAATCAATTCCACTTTATAATTAAGTTCATTCATGTTGATCACAATAAATATATTTTTTTAAATGACTTAAGCAACATGAACCATTGAGTTGAGAACAAAATATAATCTTTTTTGACAAGTAACTTAAAATTTATTCAAATCTAATTAAGAAAATTCAATTCAAAGTATACCTCTATTATACATTTTTGACAAGTAACTTGAAATTCAATTCAAATTATACCTCTATTATACATTTTTGACAAGTAACTTAATATTCAATTCAAATATAATTAAGTAAATTTAGTTCAAATTATACCTCTATTATACATTTTTGACAAGTAACTTGAAATTCAAAACAAATATAATTAAAAAAATTCAATTCAAATTATACCTCTATTATACATTTTTGACACTTTAACAAAATTCTAAAATTACTAGATATGTTGTGCATACCTATGCATTAAATAACAACAAACTTCACAATGAAATAACTTGTTTGTTTACTACTTGATTCATTTAAACTAGGATCTAGTTATTCCATGTATACTAGAATAATTTTTTTCCCATCCCATATGCATATAAATAGAAGCTTATTTTTCATTATTCTAGATATCAAATTGCAAGATTAATTCTCATTTATATCACTTGGAGCACAGATTTTGGAGAAGAGGTTTTTACACATTTATCAAGGAGGCAAATATTGAGAGACAACTTTCATTTTTATCAATCAAGGAAAAATTTGGAGGATAATTTAACTAAGTTGGTAGAGGACTTGTTTTGAGTCATCTTTAAGTTGAAGAAGAAAAATGGGACAACAAAGAAAAAGAAAAATGTGTCTCAACAAAAATTGTCAAAAGAAGAAGAACAAAAGAGGTGTGAACAAAACTTGGAAAATTATCATAGAAAGAAACAAGGTATATGCTTGTTTCTTCTCTCTCTCTCTCTAGTGTGTGTTTAGGACTTTTATTAACACCTCAATTTGTTTTGCTTATAAATATATTTCCAATAGTCATCTTGCATAGACATTGCCTAAATTCTTTATCATCTATTTCCAATTGCTTTTGTTCCATAGAATTCTTAATTTCAAGAATCTTTGATTTTATTTTTTTCAACTCCACTTAGATAACTCATAGTCTCTCACTTTATTTGCTTGCATGTAAATTCAAACAACAAGCAGGAATTTCTCAAGCTGGAGTCGAGCAAAATCTAGATATTGGATCAAATGAATCCGTTGAAGAAAACATGGACCTTGAAGTTAGGGAGGAGACCCAAGTTCAAACAATGCTTGTTGGAGAGGGGTCAAGATCACTTCCTTCTACTGGTATGGATGAGCATATAAAACTAGCAGAAACTTCTCTCACTTATAGCATCATGAATGTCTTATCACTTTGTTTGCTTGCATACATAAACTTCACTTATATAACATCATCTCTCACTTTTGTTTGCAAAATATTTTGTGACATGTAGGAAGGGCTCAACAAGCAGGAAGTTCTCATGCTCAAGTTGAGGCAAATCTAGACATTGGATCAAATGAATCCGCTCAAGAACACATGGTCCTTGAAGATAGTGAGGAGGCACAAGTTCAAACAATGCATGTTGGAGAGGGATCGGGATCACTTCCTCCTACTGGTATGGATGAGCATATAAAACTAGCTGAATAGGTGAAGAAACAAATTTCTCATAGAAATTTAGATCATTTACTTGAAATGGATATGGAGAAACTGAAATGTTATGCCAACCAGCCTTATAATAAGAGAAAGAGGTCAATGACTAAATATGTAAATGGAATAATCAATCATCATTTCAATCATCTTGATACACTTGAAAAAACCCTATTGTTATCACGTTTACTTCTTTGTGATGAGCTCAAAGATTCATTACAATTGTTCGGTGTACATTTGGCATAAAATAAGAAGAAACACATGGGATTACAAAAGGATATTGTTCAAAATGTTAAAAAGGGTTTAGATTCCATTAGGAAAGGATCTCGATCAGTGGATAAGGCCACTACAAGAAGGGTGATGTTGACATCTATTGTACATCAAGATATAGCAAGAAAAAGAAAAATGTATGCACTTGATTAATAAAAATATGAGAAAAAAGAGAGTTTTTGGATGAGAGTTTAGAAGGAAATTGGGCAATTATGTGTAGAGCTCCCCATTCTGACAAGATTGAAGATGTTGTTAGGAACTTGGTCTCATGTTTTTGGCATGATCAGACTCATCCATCATCAAATACTAGAGATGTTATGAGACATGGGATTGGACCTGGTATTTATGAAAATAATATCAAACATTGGCTAGACATAACACAATTTGAGATGTATATGAACTTTTGTAATGCATATCATCATATAAAGATTGGGCAAACAATGTTTCAAAGGTTAAAGCCATATTATGTGAAGATAAACAAGTTTTTTGAAACTTGTTGTTGTCGTTATCATATTGAATTTGATCTCTACTATCAGTGCTCTGAAGAGAGAAGAAAGATGGTTTCAAAATACCTCCTAAACAGAGTTTGTCCATAAAGTCTATATTATGTGATCATGAAAATGGACCTCACAAATAAATCAAGATAAAAGGAATTTTTGAGACATGTGAAATTCTAATAAATTTCCCTTCAACACTGAGGATAACACCTAACAAAGACAGTAAATTGCAAGAGGTAAGCATTATTTCTAGAGAGTTTATTTGTTTCAATTTGATTAGGTTGTTATTTGGATTCTCTTTAATGTAATGTTTCATTGATTGTGTGGTTTATTACTTATTCACATATTTTACTCACACTGGTACAAGTATGTAAAGTTTCAAACAAATTTTGGGAAAGAATCCACAAGGTTGAACTATGTAGAAGAGGAGATTCCTATTGAAAAATTTATGGAAGATTTTTGAAAATTGATACAACCATACATACAACATTCCTTTTTTGCTAAGTGGCAAGCACAACAATTCCAAACATTGACAAATACTTTCCTATGTGGAACAGTTCTATCAGTAGTTGACTTTGCAAAAAATTACTCCTTTGTACATCAAAAGGAGATTCAATCAGAGTATTATTTTTCAAAGAAGATCACTATTATGGTTCATGTTTGTTATCGACATGCACAATTAGAATTGGATGGTATTAGAGTACAGTTGTTAAACTTGTTTCACAAGAAAGAATACTACTCTCATAGTGATGATAAAGAGCATGTGACACACTTTTGTCCCAACACGTTTTACAATATTTTTTGAGAATTTGAGAAGTAGGGGTGTCAAATTTGAAAATCATTTTGTATGGTCAGATGGATGTGCGGCATAATTCAAATCTTCACGACCATTCTATGCACTTTTTAGATATCATAAAATCTACAAAATACCACATGTTTGGAGTTTTTTTTAGAGTGGGCATGGAAAGGGTGAGCATGATGGAGCAGGAGCTTGCATCAAACGAGCTTTAAGAAAGCATCAAATGAGTTATCCAGAAGATTGTCTAGACAATGCAACAATATGTTGTTGGAATGGTGCAAGAAACATGTTGCATCAAATGTATTCTGCACATCTTCAAGAACAAACCACACATTCCACATAGAGGTTTTGGGAGATATTTCCATATATAGCCTCTAGTATTAAATCAAAAATTTGAATTTATTTAAATTTAATATATATATATATGTATACATATTTGTTCACATAAGTTTTTGTTGTACATATGTATCTAGGTGTGGATAGAAGATCGATGCATGGATGCAAGAGGGTAGAAAAAACAAGATCTTTGCATTGTGTTAGGAGTTTAGATAGTCACCATGGATGGACATTAGACACAAGGGATTACTTTTGTTTTTGCACTGAGTGCATTGAGGGAAACTCTGATTATGCATGCAACAATCAAGAACTTGGATATGTTGGTAAATGGGATATGGTGCCACTAGTTGTTTTAAAACACATGATGAAAACGAGGAAGAAAGATTTGAAGATTCCTTTGATTTCAATTGATTATTACCATATTTTTAGGATTGGTTAGAAAAGGCATGTAAGTTTTCTCACAATTTAAATATATATAATCTGTTAACAGATCTTTAGAGACATTTTAATTTTTTAGAATTTTTTTATAAAATTTGGTGTAATGTGAGATTTTTTTATGTATCCCAGCGTAGCTTGGAAACATCTAAGGTGTTAGCTATTATTTATTGCATTGCACAGAAGAGAGGAATAAGCTAACACATCCTGAAACAAGTGATGGAATGTCATTTCCCACAGGTGAGTTTGAATTTAACATTTTATATACATTGTATTCACATGTGCACATTACATTATAAACATTAAATATATATTATACAAACCTCGAGCACGAAAATGTTGTACATGTTCATATGTCTTACCTTAGGTTCATGTTTACCATGTAGGTTCTGTTGTAGTGCAAGGGACATATCTAAAACAAGTCAAAGTTGTTGAGCATGGGGTTCATTTTGTTGACTACATCAACTCATACCGTATATCAATATAGTCACTTAATAATTGCTATCACTCTACATCTTCATGCAATTCCACATGCACGTGGCTGAAGAAAATGGAGACTAGATAGTGATGATCATCAAAAAAATTCTACATGTTATTGAAGAGCGGGCTGAACTAGAATCTTTGACTTAGATTATATCCATGGTTTTCAAGTTCACTTGTAACCCTATACATGTTCAAATGAGAACTTATAGTAATTTGTACATAGTTGTAAATCATTTTGTGTAAATTACAATTATATGTACATATTTGTTCCATGGAAAATTCTTAAGTTCAAGAATCTTTGATAGCATCATCTCTCACTCTTTTTGGTTGCATGTAAACCCATATATATA
>VDFB02212359.1:0-15307 GCA_007258455.2 Sequoia sempervirens | reverse complement strand
ATCATGGATATCTTCAACGCCACAGGCATTGACAATTTCCTCACAACTGATAGGTGGACACTTAGTGCCTCCAGCAACATATCGGAATTCTGCCATAGCTCTGTGATATTGGGCGCCTCCATAAAGGCGCATTCCTGCATTCTGAATAGAGGAATGCACAAGATTGAATATGTTAAGAGAAAATACTTCATCCCATTAAAAAAGAAAGGCAAGAAAACCTAAAAACCTAGCTTTTAACAAAATCCAAGATCATATTATACACCTACAATAGGAAAAATATTATAAAAAACAGACCATTTAAAATTCAAAACAGGGATTCTGGAAGTATATGCCCTCTGTTATTAACCAGCTACCAATTTCCATGGATCATTGCAAAATGACTACCCAGACCATTGGTAAATTCAAGATGATTAGGTTTCCCATATAGATAACTGCTGAACCTAACACCATAAAAGTATGGAAAAAACTATTGAAAAGATAATTATCCTTATGTTGCACAACATCTGATAATCAAAGTCATGCTGATTAACGAGCATCTGGAGAAGATTAAAATCAACAATTATTTCTTTCCAGAACATGTTTTCAGAATCTTGTAATCATTTGCAAGAAGAGTGGGTTCACATGGTCCATTCTGAAAGCTCCATCTATTTCGAGAAGAATTTTCTCCTGCTTTAAAATGTCCTGTGACGGCCAATTGGGTGAGACTTGAGAATCATGTGGTCTGTAAATAAACAATACTCTTTCAGCTCCATGCATGTTGGTTGTTCCCAATATTTTAGCCTGACAAGCATGATGCTTGGGAGCAAGATGGGCAACTCCTCTTTTCTGCATAATCTCAGTAGTTGTCCTGTTTTCTGAGCCATTCAAAAGCAGACTATTGATTGTGTCAGTTTGTTTTTGATGCTCCTTGGTACATGTAAACTATTGAAATATGCACTTGTAAAGCAGGGGCTTTTGAAGTCCATGATGTCCTAAATTTTTGCTCAGGTTCTGCATGCTGCCATCAATGGAATGAACTCATGAAGGCCTGAAATAAGAAACAAATCAATTACAGCAGAATTAGCAGCATGCTGACAGTTAGCACTTCCACCGTGGGATTCATAAAGACTAGTGACAGGTTGGTCAAAAATTTGCAGGCACAGTATCCAGCAAACAGAAGCTTTGTAGGCCATATTTTTATGTTCGACTCACGCAGCTGAGGAGTACTCAAAGGATAGGAGATGGGGTGAAGGATTTGACAATACTTTATATTAGGAGAGAAAGGCCTTCTCAAATGGGGAGTTAAATTGCACAAGTTTACCTTTGCATTGACTGAGTGCAGCACTTGGGGGGCACTTGAGGCCTTCATAATGGAGACTGCATTGTGATTTATACTTAAAAGGGTTGTTGAAATATGCTAACAAAAAATTTCGTTGAAAATTTCACACACAATCAACACTTCGCCAATTGAATTACCGTTAGCATTAAAACTGAAATCCAAGCTTGAAAGATCTCAACGCCAAGAATGCACACTCAATCCCAAGGAAGGATAGGTGTTGTCATATGGCGAAGAAACTAAAAACAATAACTTGAAATGAAACAAACTCAACATCAAGAATGTGCACTCAAGATCCCACTAAGGGCGAGGTGCTAACATATGACAAAGTTATTAATTGAAACTGAAACAATTAGGTGGATAACCAGCCATGAAGATACATCTATCTAATTCATCCGCTGCGGCGGGCATCCACTTAAGAGTGGGGATTCACCACTTGAGAGTGGGAACAAAGAGATATCACTATGTTTGTTCTCCACACTGGTGGTAAACCATCCAGGGGTAATTAATATGGAATAAATCAAGTAATTGCAGAGACTTAAAACGGTTGGATTAGTTCTACTAAAATCTCAACCTTACAATCACAATTCTGAAAATTACTAATTACAATGATAGAGAACAAAGCTAAGAAGAGAAGAATGAATACTAGCAATGTTCTTTTACTCTCCCAATGATAAAATAAAGACCAAAACTGAAATCTCATGAATCTGATATAAAAACAGAGTTTCTGGAATTCTGATCAGCAAACTGTAACACCATAAAATGCTCATAACTTCATCAAATTACCTCCGACTTACGTGAAACAAAAACCAATGTGCTATTGGAGGATAGGCGCCCAAGTTCAGATGAAGAAACAACAACAAAAACTCATCATTTAATTCTTGCACGATTTTCAATGCACCAAGAATGGTACGGCCTTCATGAGGGGCGATTTGGCAAGTAAAAATCAGAAACTCCAAACAAAAATCTGCAAATTGGTAGAAGGGGTCGCCTTGGGTGTAGGAATAGATACAAGCAAATTAAATTTACTCCAAGAGCTGTATGCAAAAACCACCTTCAGCTGTAGATGAACCAGCAAAACCAAAACTGTAGATAACTCCAAAATTCTTCAACATATGAACTCAATCTGCTAGTCTGAGTTGAGAAGCAGCAAAAGACCAACTAGGTGTTATATTTCAAACACGAAATTGGTTAATGGCTAGGAGGTAGCATCCTTGAAGCAAAATATCACTTGTCATTTTGACAGCATAACAGTAAGATAAGCAATTGGATACCAAGGCTGGAGCAAAGCCTTCACTTTATAGAAGCTCACAAAAACTCTTCAATTTCTTAAGAAGGCACACCAAAAGACACAAGAGTCTTTTCAATTTCCAAAAACAATTAATTCTCAAGATGGCGTCCCTTTTGCAAAAATATGAACTTCGCTTTATTTAAAAAATATCTCTCCTTAAAAGAGGCGTCACTTTTTCCCCAAGGCATAAAGACATTATTAAAAGATAATAATAAACACTCATGAAGGGCGCCCTCTGGGTAAGTCCTCTTTTTAAACACAACTTAAAAGTTGTTCCTCCTCGCCAAGGGGTCAACCGCAAATTATAACATTAATGCCTTTATCACCTACATGCTTAAATTCGTGACCTCCGAATGGATTTGAAAACGCGGGATAGCGCGCAATGTATAAACTCAAGCCTTCAAATTAGAGGGGAAGCTCCTTGTCGATGGTGTTTGAAAGAAAGTAAACCAAACCAAGTTGCCTATCTTTTGGATCAACTTAGAGCACAAGGTTTTAAACACAAACGCCGCAGTCGGATTTCCTCGATAAGAAGTTCAACTACGACTAACTTAGACTAAAGACGCTCCTAACCTCTCAAGTAATAGCAGAGCAAGAGAAGTTAGAAATTAACAAGGTAGATTTTCTGACAAAAATACTTTAACAATCTCTCTCTCAACAAACACCTACACACTTCACTGTAAGCTGAAATAAAGATCATGAAAGCATAACATAGATAACGGAAATCTGAGATTTTAGACCAAGGCAAAAGAGGCTCAGTGATTTTATTACTCAAATCTCTAAAACAAAAACTCCCTTTCTCTAAATGGCGCTTTAAATAGCAAATGCAGCTAAGGAGGCTTGCAACTTATTCTTAACACAATAGAAAACAAAGAATCCTTTTCAGGTAATTAACTCCTTGTTGGCTAAAGAGGCTCAACAATTTGCTTATCACAATACAAATGAACAATACTTGAGCAACAAATAGAAGGCAATAATACAGGCTCAGCGCTTTGTTCCTGCTAAGAATTTGAAGAAAATAAATGAGCAAAGTTGCTCTTATTTATAGACAGCGCAGGAGTAGGGAACCCTAAAATCTCCTTTGCTTTCATTAATCTAGGGCTTGCTCAAGCAAGCTTTATTACTAAATCTAGAAAGAAGAAACCCTAAAAAGCGGAAAAAGCGGGAACTGCCAACTATTACATCTTATCTTCTTTCTATCCTCAAAGAATGGATAAGGATTATTCCAAGAATAGAAAGAAAGCGGAAAAGAAAGCTTCTAGAAGAAAGCTGCTTTAAAGCTCGATCACATCCGCTAGGAAGTCCGAGATTGTGTCCCGGCTCGGTGCATCTATTCCATCAACAGCAAAACACCGCTTTTCAAGAATATCTTCAGCATCTGCAATGGATCTCTGGAAATCTTCAATCTCATTGGCCGCTTTATTGAACTTTGCTGACATCATTGAAATATGACCTATCCTTCCGCCAACTGGGCTGCAACTATGAACAACATTCTGGAACTGACGGTAACCTCCCTCGGGCCCTCGAATGCTCTGGGCAATGTCTTATGTTTTTCTTCTTCATCCATCTCCTCAGGCAATCTTCTTGTCAGATTTGTCCTTATGCATATTCCACATCTACATTCATCCCCCGAAAAGAGTTATACCTTCAGCCATGGGGAATGGAAAACACTTTTCAACCATGTCGCTTTAAATCAGTAAATCAACCTCAACATTCGGCCGACCGGATCTCCCTAGTAGCCGGGTGTAATGCTTAATGCAAGCGATTACGAACTCAAGGCTCGAATCGAGTAGGAATAGACGCCGCTAAGTAGGAGTCCAATGGCCTGTGTTCCTCGACAGCGCTATCGCTTCCCTTCCATGGTAGGTTTAACAATCGCTTGATATGATGCAAGTCCGCTCCTCAAATGCTTTGATATAACAGGAAAAAGTGCCGATTCGACTTGAAAACATTAGGAGGTAATCGCATTTTAGAAAACTCAAGAATGATCAGAACTTCCGCTCGGTTCCGCCAAGTCTTGAACAATTTCTATTTTAGAATGCTGATTTTTGTGCTTCAAATTATCTAATTTTTGAGAATTTTTTCTCGGTATGGGTTTTGTTCACAATGCAAGACAACCTGCATCGTCCGCCGCTTTTTGAAAAATCTTGAATTTTTGCTCCTAAAAAGCAGCAAACCCTAATTTCTTCAATTTTTCCCAAAAAGTCGGGTATCCGGGTTTTGTTCCGTGAAAGAATAATAGAATGACCCGCTTGATTGAAATTGGGTAAACTCGACGCTTTGATCAAAAAGCAGCCAACCCTAGGCTTTCGAAAAAAGCTGCGATATGGGTTTTCTTCAGAAGACTGATTGGAAAGGACCCAGATGGTTGAAATATGAATGCTCTGAGGTTTTCACTGACATGCAAGATAAAAGCACTTGCTGCAACTTGATGAAGTTTCTTGAAAAATTCTTCAGAAGATGAAGGCAAAAAGACCCAGATGACTGAAAAATTGAAAGCCTTGGCCTTCTACTTGAAAAACTTGATCTTCTGGAACAAAAAGCTTGAGAAAACAAGGGTTTATGCTTGCTGGTCTGAAAAATCTGATGTAAAACCAGCAACTATGAATTCTTTAATCACAAAAATTTCTCAAACTTGCTGCTCCAACTTTCTCCTCTGGATGCTACCTGCAAAAATAATGAAAAATACATTGAAAAGAGGTGTTAAATAGACTTAGGGTCTGATTTAGGTTTTGCTTTTTTTTTTGCTTTTATTTCAAAACCCTAAATCTTATCTTCTCAAGTTTGGACGCCATCTTCCTCTTCTCACAATTTTGAAATTTTGAAAATCTCAAAAAAACTTCTAAGGCATGAAGGTTTGGGCGCCTTTCTCCAAGAGGGGCGCTCAACTTCACCAGTGTTAGTCAAAATTTCCACTTTTTCAACTTTTCTCCATTTTAACATGCCACTTCGCCTCTGATTTCTCGTTGACAGATCAACCCGACAGACGAGCTGAGTGATTCACGGCGAAGCCTGACTGATTCTTAAAAAGATGTTCTGGAGGCACCTCCTGCTAAAAACTTGATTTCGACCTCCGAATTCATGGGAGGCTTTTCCTTCTAGGGGCGCCCAATTTCTTCAGTGTTAGCCATTTTCTTGATTTCCAAGCTCTTCCTTCTCCCTTTGATCTTCTGGTGAATCTTGTCAAATTTTGAGCTTCGGACGTCGGATTGCTGAATGTTTGTGCTCATCGCAAAGCTGACTGAAAATGAAAAGGGGTCTTCTGGAGACACTTTTGCCAAAAAGTGAACTTTCACCCTTCAAAAGGTTGGGCGCCTATCTTGACTGGGGGCGCCCAGTTTACCAACACTTAGTTTATTTTTCACCTTTTTCACTTTTGCTTTGAATTCCTCTTTTCACCTCTCGTCGGACCTTCTGTTCAGCCTTTTGAATCTGATGACTGCGAGCTCCGTTTGTCGTGCTGAATAGCTCACTGCAAAGCCAGTTGAATTCTGAAGACCCCCGTTATAGCTTCGACTGCAAATTCCTCTGTCTGCATCCTTGAAAAGTTGGGCGCCTTTCTCTTCTTAGGGCGCCCAGTTTCTCCAGACTTAGAAAAATTCATAATTTATTCAACTTCAAGTTTCAGATTTTCACTTCATACCTTCTACTTTGACTTGAATTTGCCGGAGACTGGATCATCGGATGCTCTGACGGGGATATCCATCGCGAAGCTGACTGAAAACTGAGCAACTTCCATTGGAGACCGTAACCCTAATTCCTTCATTTGGCACCCTGAAAAGGTGGGCGCCTTTCTTCAACTGGGGCGCCCAAACCTAGCAGACTTAGAAAATTTTCATGACTTTTCACTTTTCTTCCTCGATCCTCGTGCATGTTCATCATTTCACTTTCTGCTGGAAGTTTTGAATGCTAAAATTAACGCCCGGCAGTCGGATGACCTCCATTGATGACCTCGAGTTCCGTGACATGCTTCAAAAGTTTAATAGACCCAAGAGTAAACTGACATTTTAAGATTCGACGACCAAACATACGGACATTTTGAGCTAATCAAAATCACCGGATCAAGGACTAACTTTCATTTTTGTAGAAATTTTCATTTTAGAAAATTTTGCCGCGATCCGCTTCAAAGAAACCCGAAACCCGTAAAACGCTACTATTTCGAGAAAATTTAAAAATAGCAGCTTTTCCTAAAATTCTAGGGATGAAAACCGAGATCCGGCTCTTTAGGTTAATGCTTCTTAGTTGCACTCCAGATCGTCGTAAATTGAAAATTTGTGTTTTAACCCTCCATGCAAGACATGCACACCCAAATTCTTTGACCTTTTGATCGATTTGACAAGACTTACTCATATTTCCTTCAAAATGTCTGTAATAAAATTTTAATTTTGGGGTACAACATTCACCAAAATAAACTCTTTAGAAGCCGACTTGAATTGCATTAAATGCTCCTAACTCAAAAATGAAGACTAAGATTCATAATAAAGATATCAGCTAAAAATAGAATTTGCAATAGTAAACTTCCTGAATTCATAGATCCTCTCAACATGGGAAACCCTAATTTTATCTCAAACAAGCCTACCAAGCTCCTAATGGGTTGATGAGCTTAACAGACATCATGAGAGGGAAGGGGACATTACGCTTGTTGATTAGCTGAGAAGTATGTTTTCCTGTTGAGAGACAAGAAACTAAAATCGATGGGGCTACATGATTGATCACACCTAACGGACCATGAGTGACTTTTCATCATCTACTTCAATTGAGGTCTGATCCATCTTGGTCTGCTGTGTATTTCACTATGCCATAAATCGTTGGTTGGAAATTTTGAATTGTATGGATAGATAGTGTTTTCTTTCTCCTTCCTTAAGTAAACTTGCAAGATTTTGCATGCAAATACAGGTCAAGAATATTAACAGAACTTCTTGGATTATTTAATAGCTAAACGAAAACTCTAGAGTATAGAGCTTTATCACTTTGCCATTCTTTGTAATTTAAGATGATCACTCAAGCACCAGTCTAAGATTTAGATCCGCTGATCCATAGTTATCATAGATATACCATATCGCATGACTAATTCACTAACATGAATCTTAAGGGAATTCAACTAAGCTAAAAATGCTTGTTATTCTCTTAATGTTTTACTTAAGAAAATAGAAAATTGTATATGAATTGAGTTTGCTTGAGTGCTGACATTATTGTAGGTAGTAACATGCATGAAATGAAAAGAGTAAACAGCTGAAAAACATAGAAAAACAGGATTTACAGCGGACAAACCCAATGTGGAGAAACTCTGGAAGACTAAAGACAATCTGTGCCTTCTCTTGTTACTATCTTCTTGCAATATGACAAACCAATTTGCATTTTTGAGATCTCCAAGATATTAGCAACACATCAATAATATTAATATTCTTCTAGCTTTCCTTTTTCTGCAACTTGCTCCAATGCACTCTCCTACACTGCACTTACATGCTAAAACCCCCATTAATCTCAACCAAGAAGAATTACATGACCCTCAAAGGTTATACATATATAGAAATACTGCAAAGGGACCAAATAGAGAATCCAAAATGACATTAGCCTTCAAAACAATGGAATTCTGAGTGTCTGAAATTCCATGGACCCGTTTGAGTCTACAATTTTGCAACACTATTTATACAATTCAGCAACTCGTCATTGCTCAACCCCAATATGAGCTAGTTTCAACATTACCAGTATAAATACTATTGTATGAGACCATCAAGAACTTGTTGGATTATCTTAATACCTTAAGAAAAGAAGTCCTAAATCAGAGACCAAGTTGTAGGGTACAAAATAGAGGTCACAACACCTTTATGGTCACTAATTGGTACACAAAGAGTGCAAATGCAAACTGATGCTGTCAAATGAGACAAAATATGTCTGGGCAAATTTTTTCACTGCCTCAACTGGGCTAAAACAACTTGGGAAATGAAAAAAGGAATCAGATGATATGGAGACAAAGTTCATATTACAGCAGAGAACTATGATGTCCAAGAGAACTCCAATGACACTGAATGCAAAATATTGTTCCATTAGAGCAGATGTATTGAAAACAAATTTTAAGGGTAGAAAATCTTACTGCAACAGATGATTATGGCAATGCGGTGCGCCAACAGTTAGATAAGACAGATCCAATTCTTTATGAACAAGAGGCCTATCTATAAGGACTGAAAGTAGAAGGAAGGATAGAACCTTCCAGTATTGTTGAGGTAGCCACTGAACTCACAGGACTCGAGCAACATATGGCACAAATTGAGAATATTTTGCAGAATTGAACTCTTCTAGACATATGCTTGCCACTAAGTACCTAGATATTCTCTCCACTCCACTGACAATATGACTCAAATCTTTTATTCTACTAAGTACCTAGATATTTTCTCTTCAGTCAATTGACAATCTGCCTCAAATCCTTTATTTTCTTGGGGATAAGATATGAAACCCATGATATGAGAAATGACATATTGAGTAGGTTAGCAATGCACAAAGAAGTTGTTAGAGATTGAAGAGAACACAAAAAATGGATAAGAATCACGTTTCAGCATTGAGTCCATCACACTTTCTATTTTGCTGAGAAGTGTGCTTAAGTCTCACTCGAGTGGCAAGATTCTTAATCTTGTTGTCTCAAGTACAAGATAAATGTTAAATGTCCAGGAAACATGTTAGAAGGATTCTTCATCTAAGTGTTATAAATATCCTAATATACCTCAAAATCATCAAACAAATCACAGTATAAAATATCATGACAAATAAACAACACAGAGCATTGGTAGTTTTGAACCTTTCTGGCATCGTACAGTACTTTGGAAGACAATTACATCCCTTTAAATTGTAAAGAGTTGTATCATATATTATCATAGTATCTAGTGGAATGCACCATATTAAATAAGAAGGTGGAAGCTAGAAGACAAATAAAGACTATATTCGTATGGTGATATGTAATAAAGTTAAATACTAAATACATTTAATATAGCCGAGTACGAAATGCTAATGTTGAGTGTTAATGAATGTAATGTGAGAAAACCCATACACCCTTCTTTGATTTAAAGTACATTATAATTTAATAGAGAGATAACTTAGTTCTTGCACTTTGCTTTGAGTTTGCATCAGCTCTAGCCATAGCACAAAACCTCAAACGAAATACTCATAAGAAGAACAAGCCCGAATGAGTAACTCCCAAACATTGCCTAAAAACTTGGTTGGCCTTACAAAAATCAATCCACAATTGTTTACACATTTGTGCAATTTGGAGTGAGGATTGACAATTTTAGAGGGTTTTTAGTTAGCATTATTTTACACCTTTCAGTGCGACAGAAAATGGAACAGATGTACTGTAAATTTATTTTTCAAATTAGAAGAGGAAGCTCCCTCTTTAGAAGAGAAGGAAATGATAATTTGCTTATGTTTTCAACCTCGAACCGAAGGACCTCAAGTACAAAAGGCAGACTAACTAAAATTAAAACCTATATCTTTTGTTCTCAAGCTAGGGTACAAGATTCAACAATTCTGCACTAAACAGGAGATTTTATATCTTGAGACTTCTACTAAAGAAAAATATTTAATACAACCAAGGAACACTAGTGATATTCAGCTAGACATAAACACTGAAGATCAAAAGTAAAACAAGATTGACTTGAAATGAACATAAACAAAGATTACTATGAATGACAAAGATTGTAATACAAAGCTTACAATATTATCAGATTATATTTAACAGAAGACAATTGAACACAAAAACACAGAACTTCGTGAACAGCAATATCAGCAACAAGTAGGGACGAACATTAATATTAAGAATCTAAGTTCAAGATGACATTTATTTATAAAGCTTACAAAACATTGCATGGAAATAAATTAAAGAAACTAACAGCACTTCTGGTTTAGGAATAACTATTTTTGCTTTTGTTAGAAGGGGTGAAACAAAAAATTATTCAAGGAAAATGCTTACAAATACAGCATAAAGAATTCCGGATGACCATAGCCATCAAGATATACACAAGAACAAGATCCCAATGGGTATAAACGCAGAACCAACCCAGCATACAAGCATGCC
The DNA here is from genome assembly GCA_007258455.2 of Sequoia sempervirens. Lineage (NCBI taxonomy): Eukaryota > Viridiplantae > Streptophyta > Pinopsida > Cupressales > Cupressaceae > Sequoia > Sequoia sempervirens. Next base: position 4,636 of record VDFB02212359.1, on the reverse strand, counting down.
AATGAACACTACTACCAAGAAGAAAAACCTTCTAGTGCATCCACCCAAAACTAATCTTCTTTATCATCATGGAGGGTCTGAAGCAACAATTGACTTTTATGCTGACCTAAATGACCCAAATCCACCACATACCACACCCTCATTTCTTTAGAGGCCCATATGGCCAAACTGTCAGCAACCTTGTTCCATTCCCTACGAACATGAACAAAGGAAATAGTGTCAAAGTTCAAAGCAAGATGGAGGATTTGTTTAGCTATCAAGACCAATCTCCAAGAGGAGTCCTGAAAATCTCTCTTCTTGAGCAAAGAAACCAAAATCATGGAATTCATTTCACAAACCACCTTCCTCCAGCCCAACTCACAAGCTTTCTCCAAATCCTTTAGAATAGCCCAAGCCTCCATCTTGTGATTAGATTGCATTCCCATGTAATGGAGAAGAAAAATTGATTAGACCCCTTACTATCACACCCAACTCCACCAATCCCAATAGCGCTTGGGTTACCCCGAGCAAAACCATCAATCTTAGTTTTGAAAAAACAATCAGGGGGAGGAGTCCACTTACCCACTCTATTCACCCTCCTAGAGGGCTTTTACCTACTCCCCAAATGAGCCTAACAAGTAGTGGGTAAGGGAAGCTCGAGGAGCCTAGTTGAATACGCATTTGAAGAACATAAGGGCTCCCCAAGGTCAAACTTAGCCTCAATAGATTCTTCGAGCATACTCTTAACCATATACCAAACCTGCAAAGCCACTTGACAGAACTCTTGAAAAATACGTCGATTTCTCTCCAACCATATCTACCAAATGAAGAGGGAAGGTCCCAACTCTCAGGCTGATGCAAAGAAAGGAAGTGAAAACCAAGGGATAGCCCAAATTCTCCCAAAAGTCATGCAAAGAGGAAGCTTGAATAAAAGATCTCCAAAGCTTCCACAAAAAGCCTCCAAATTTCCACAAAGAAAGAACACTAAAAGAAAAGATGATCAATACTTTCTTCACTGCAACCACATAGGAAGCAAAAGGAAGGGCCACAAAATTCTCTTTTTCTAATATTTTCCCAAGTGAGGTATTTGTTATGACACAACAACCATAAGAACACATTGTGCTTAGGCCAACCAATTGTATTCCATATTTGTTTTTACCAAGGAAACACTCTCAAGTTTCCTTGATGAAGCTCTAAAGCAGCATTTCCCTAAACCACCAAATACATACCTTTAGACACATGGCCCCAAGCAAGAAAATTCCCATCCTCTGAAGAACAACAAGGCCACTCAACAAGAATAGAAGCCAAAGTATTTCGCTCCTCCTAAGACCCTCCTCTAGGCCAATTGTCTGAATTACGTCAATGATAGACCAAAGAGCTCCCCAGAGAAGTAGAGTACTTAAAACTATCCACAATAGACCACTCGACAACTGTAAAAATTTCACTTAAGGGTTTGCTAAAGGGGGAAAGAAGAAAGAATATGTGGATGACCATCCCAAGAATCAGTCCAAAAGAAAGCACACTCGGCCTCATGAATAATCTAGAAAAGACCATCCTTAATAAGAGCAGCCCTGCTTTTAATGGTGCCCTAGATCATGGAGCACTTATGAATCAGTTCCATTCGCAAAATGTCCTCTTTCAACTCCACCCGAATATTTATAATTAAGAATGCAAGCCCAAGGCTCATCCGGAAATTTGCACCACCTCCAATATAATTTTGCTTCTAAACGTTGACTATTGAGTTCAAATTGTCTAAGATCAAGACCACCATTCTCCTTTAATTTGCACACCTAGTACCAAATCACTAGACTTCATTTTTTATTATCAACGTTTCCTTCCCATAAAAATTTTTTGGCAAGGGAATCAAACTCCTTAAGGAAACTCTTAGGAGCAAATAGCACCAAAAATATGTACAAAGGGAGAGCGTACAAGACAAAGGCAAGAAGAGTCATCCTGCCAACACAGGATAACCATCAAAAGGTCCAATGATTAACCTTTGGCCAAAATTTGTCCAGGATCTTCTGCCAATTGCTTTTATTTAGAGAACTACTACATAGAGGGACACCCAAATAATTCACAAGAATTTTGCCAATCTAGAAATGAAGAATATTAGCGATTCTATTCTAGATCAACTTCGGCATATTGCAGAAGATACTAGACTTGTCATCACTAATCTGCTAACCAAAGGCAAACAGGTAAATATCAAGAGCTTTCTTAAAATTAACAGCCTCCTTTGCTCTAGCAAGACCCATAAGGGCAGTGTCATCCACAAACTAGAGGTGAGTTTGTGAGTCCAAATCCCAAGCCCAACTCCATCCATGAATGAAACATGTTTCCTTATGTCGCTAAAACAACCTACAAGGACCCTTAGCCATTAAGATAAAACAAATAAGGGGATAAAGGGTCTCCTTTCCTGAGTCCCTGAGAAGCAGAAGAGGTAGTCGAGGGGGAATAATTAACCAAAACAGAGAAAGAAGTGGAAATCACACAACTCATGATCCAAGATATCCACTTTGATTGAAAGCCAAAAGCCAATAAAATAAGTTGCAAAAAAGACCAGCTAACCCTATCAAAGGCCTTAGACATATCCAATTTAATGAACATAGCCTTTGCCTTGGAAAATGACATGGAATGGATAGTGTCGGCCGCCACCACTATTCCATTGGCAATCTACCACCCTTTAACAAAATCCCCCTATTTTGGGAAAATCAAGGGATCCAAACAATTTTTTAAAATTTTCCACAATGAGCTTAGTGATTATCTTGAAGGTCATATTACGTAAGGCAATAGACAGAAAAGAATCTAAGGAATTGGCACCTTCTTTTATAGGAATTAAAGCAAGAAAGGTAGAGTTCATGGCTTTGAGCATCTATTTATTAGATTGAGATTCTCTTACCACTTCCAACAAGTCTGATTTAAGGGTATCCCAAAACTCCTGAAAGATCTCTATGGGTAAACCATCAGGGCCAGGAGCCTTGCATTTCTTCATCTGAAACACAATACTCCCAAGCTCCTCCAAAGACACAAGCGCTAAGAGAGAATTATTCATCTCACCATAAACTAGAGTAGGAATGCAATCTAGACAAGATTATTATCAACCCAAGATTGAAGACCATCCTTTGTAAACAAAGAGTAGAACTTGGCCACCTCCTCAAAAATAGCCTGAAAAGAATTTAACAATTACCCTTGGGCCGTTATAAGAGAAGCCAAAGCATTACCACTTCTTCGCTCCTTTACCGAATTATGAAAAAAGGCAATATTCTTATCCCCTTCCTGAAGCCATTCAATGCGAAATTTCTATTTCCAAAAAATCTCCTCTCGTAACTCCCATTCAACAAGTTCCCTAGAGCACCTAGATTCTTCCTTAAGCAAATCTTCTATCATTCCCTCTTCTTTGATTCTAAATGTGATTCTATCAAGATGATCCCACACCCAATTCTTCATAAGATTTTTTTTTTTACCAAAAGCAATTCTATTCCATTTCTTAAGCTTGTACTTAATGAATTGGAGCCTCTTGAAAAAACTGAACATAGCAATTCCAAAGGTGAGACTCCCTTCTAACTACCACTCCTCAACTAACTGATGCAAATTTGAATCATGAAGCCACATAAATTAAAACTTAAAAGGAGGTTGTTTAGGCAAGGAGAACAGCAAGGAAGAAAACTCGATAGCCAATTGACTTGAACCTCTCCACCCCAAGATTTTAGAGGAAGAAGCCCAATTGTTGCCAATCCAAAAATCAGAGATGAGAAATCAATCTAGCCTTTCTGAAATAGAATCCTCCCCACACCTTCTATTATGCCAAGTTAAAATTTCACTATTTGGTTTCACATCCACCAACTTAAGAAATGAGACATTATCACATATCAAGGCAGAAGAAGGCCCAAGATGACTAACTCCCCCTGATTTTTCCCCCAAATTGTAAATAGTGTCCATACTCATGGAAAGCACAGCAACGAAATGGAAGTGTTTCATAGCCAACCTGTTGGATCCAGCACATGCTCCCCAATCTGATTTCTAGAGACTCTAACCAAAGGATTATTTAAATTTATTTCCATACAAAAAATAGCAAAAGTGGTTACCCTATGATCGAGGGTTTGTCGAGATGGACCCAGGGGCTTCCCTAAAACTCCAGCAATGGAATGCAAAATGTCCTGACACTAAAACTCCATTAGAAGCTGAGGAAGCCAAATCCAAAAAGGAATCTTCAACGAAAGCTCTTCCATACGATCAAACCCCAAATGCCATAGCTTGATAAAAATCCATGCCTAATTATGAAAATAGGGGCCACCATTGAAGATCATATTCCAATTTGCTAAGCGGGAAAACACCACAAAGAAGAAGCCACTTACTCCTAGGATAATTTCCATATCTCCTTTTGAAATCCAGTTGTTATGGGCCCAAGCCTCTAAAAAACGAAAAGAGATACGAACCCCCATATATTTGTAGGTTAATGCATTCTTTGACAAATATAGAACACTATCAGCAACAGCATCTGGATTGATCACCACCACCAAGCATTCCTTGCTTCTTTGCAAATAGCTATTGGGTTTTGAATGCAACCCCTTAATATGATTATTCTTGGATTCCTCTAGAGCATGCACAAGGAAATTAACCGATTCCACATGCCCAGACGATGAAGAGTCCCCTCGACTAT
>VDFB02212358.1:0-11916 GCA_007258455.2 Sequoia sempervirens | reverse complement strand
TATGTGGATCCTGCATCCATCCATGGACATCAATTCCCATACTACCTCAGACTTGTTAGTACCCTTGCAACAAATGGTAGAACTATTATCCCAACAAGTTTTTCATTTAATGCCAATTCACAGCCTACCACCAGGGGAAAGCAAGTGGGCATAATCAAGTGTGCAGGATGGAGTTTACATTTTTACAAGTGGTAAAAAATGTCGTAGTGAAAAAAAAACATGTACAAGCTATAAAAAATATTGTCTAAGTTACATTATACTTTAAGCGGTGAAAAAAATAGTGAAAAATTTAGGCACCCATGCAAGTTTAATGTAGCGGGAAATTTTGACAGTGGTTGATGATTAAATTTTACACCTCCCATTAATACTCATACATTAATATTGCTTTCCCTTGGATACAAATTGGAATTAAATGAACAACTTGGTGGAGGCTGGCAGTGGATGACCTAGGCCCACTTGCTTTCCCCTGTTGGCAAGCTATGAATTGGCATTAAATGAAAAACTTGGTGGGATGATAGTTCTACCATTAGTTGCATGTGTACTAACAGGTCTAAGGTTGTACGAGCATTTATGACCAGGGATGCAAGAGCCCCTTACCATGTCGTGTTGAGGGTTGGATAGCCTTTTCCATTGATGTAGGAGCCCCTTACCATGATGTTTTGAGTGTTGTAGAGCCTTTTCCTCAATCAAGAAAATCCTATCTAACCCTAAAAATGACATGGTATGGGGCTCCATCATCCATCCATGGCCATAAATACTCATGCAACCTTAGACCTATTAGTATGTACCCCTGCAACAAATGGTAGAACTATCAACCTAGCAATTTTTTCATTTAATGCCAGTTCATAGCTTGCCGCCAACGAAAAGTAAGTGGGCATAATCAAGTGTGCAGTATAGAGTTTACATTTTTACAAGCGATAAAAAAATTTGTGGTGAAAAAAAACATGTACAATTGCTAAAAAATATCATCTTTACATTATATCTAAGCGATAAAAAAAATACGGGAAAATTTAGGTGCCCATGCAAGTTTAATGTAGTGGGAAATTTTGACAATGGTTAACGATTAAATTTTCCACCTCCCATTAATACTCATACATTAATATTGCTTTCCCTTGGCTATGAATTGGCATTAAATGAATAACTTGGTGGAGGTTTGCAGTGGATGACCTAGGCCCAGTCACTTTCCCTTGTTGGTAAGCTACGAACTGGCATGAAATGAAAAACTTGTTGGGTTGACAGTTCAACTGTTAGTTGTAGGTGTATTGACAGGTATAAGGTTGCACGTGCATTTATGGCCATGGATGTAGGATCCCCTTACCATGTGGTGTTGAGGGATGGATAGCCTTTTCCATGGATGCAAGAGCCCCTTACGATGTCATTTTGAGGGCTAGATAGCCTTTGCTATGATCTTGCACATACCCAAACACTAGAATTCGTAGCCCAACAAGTTTTTTAGTTAATGCCAGTTTGTAGCCTACCACTAGGGGCAAGCAAGTGGGAATAATCAAGTGTGTAGAATTGATTTTACATTTGTACAAGTGCTAAAAAATGTTGCGGTGAAAAAAAGAACATGTACAAGCGGTAAAAAAATGTCATCTTTACATTATACTCCAAGTGATGAAAAAACAATGAAAAATTTAGGCACCTGTGCAAGTTTAATGTAGTGAGAAATTTTGGGAGTGGTTGACGATTAAATTTTTCTACCTCCCATTAATACTCATACATTAATATTGCTTTCCCTTGGCTAAAAATTGACATTAAATGAAGAACTTGGTGGAGGCTGGTAGTGGATGACCTAGGCCCACTTTCTTTCACTTGGAAACAAGCTATGAATTGACATTAAATGAAAAACTTGTTGGGTTGATAGTTCTACTATTAGTTGCAGGTGTATTGATAGGCCTGAGGTTGCATAGTTGTTTATGGCCATGGATGCAAGAGCCCCTTACAATGTTGTCTTGAGGGCTAGATAACCTTTTCCATGGATGCAAGAGCCCCTTATCATGCCATTTTGAGGGCTAGATAGCCCTTTCCCTAGCTAGGCAAAGGCTATCCAACCCTCAAAACAACATGGTATGGGGCACCTGCATCCATCCATGGCCATAAATGCCTATGCAACCTTAAACCTGTTAGTACCCCTACAAAAAATGGTAGAACTATCAGCCTAGCAAATTTTTCATTTAATGTGAGTTCATAGCCTACCACCAGGGGAAAGCAAGTGGGTATAATCAAGTGTGTAGGATGGAGTAAATACCGACAAGTCTGAGGTTGTATGGGCATTTATGATAGCCATGGATGTAGGAGCCCCTTTCCATGTCGTCTTGAGGGTTGGATAGCCCTTTCCCTAGCCAGGCAAAGGCTATCCAACCCTCAAAATGGCCTTGTATGGGGCTCCTACACCCATCAATGGCCATAAACGTTTGTGCAACCTTAGACCTGTGAGTACCCCTGTAGAAAATTGTAGAACTGTCAGGCCAACAAGTTTTTCATTTAATACCTATTTGTAGAATGTTGCCAAGGGAAAGCAAGTGGGCATAATGAAGTGTGCAGGATGGAGTTTACATTTGTACAAGTGATAAAAAATGTTGTGGTGAAAGAAAAAAAGTACAAGTAAGAAATGTCATCTTTATATTATACTCCAAGCGATGAAAAAAGCAACAAAAAATTTAAGCACCCGTGCAAATAAATGTAGCGGGAAATTTTGACAGTTGTTGATGATTAAATTTTCCACCTCCCATTAATACTCATACATTAATATTGTTTTCCCCTAGCTATGAATTGACATTAAATGAACAACTTGGTGGAAGCTAATGGTGGATGACCTGGGCCCACTTTCTTTCCCCTGATAGTAAGCTCTAAACCAGCATTAAATGGAAAAATTGTGGGGCTGATAGTTCTACCATTAGTTGCAGGTTTACTTCAACAGGTTTGAGGTTGCATGGGTGTTTATGGCCATGGATGCAAGAGCCCCTTACCATGCCGTTTTGAGTGTTGGATAGTCTTTTCCCCAACCCAACCCTCAAAATACCATGGTCTCAGGCTCCTACATCCATCCACGACCATAAACACCCATGCAACCTTAGACCTATTAGTACCCCTACAACAAATGATAGAACTGTCAGCCCAACAAGTTTTTCATTTAATGTTAGTTCATAGCCTACTACCAAGGGAAAGTAAGTGGGCATAATCAAGTGTGCGGGATGGATTTTACATTTGTACAAATGGTAAAATATGTCACGGTTGAAAAGAAACATCTACAAGTGGTAATAAATGTCATCTTTACATTATACTCCAAGTGATGAAAAAAAACAATAGAAAATTTAGGTGCCCCTACAAGATTAATGTATCAGGAAATTTTGATAGTGGTTGATGATTAAATTGTTCACCTCCCATTAATACTCATACATTAAAATTGCTTTCCCCTGGCTATGAATTGGCACTAAATGACCAATTTGGTGGAGGCTAGCAGTGGATGAATTGGGCACACTTTCTTTCCCCTGGCGGTAAGCTATGAACTAGCATTAAATGAAAAAATTGTTGGGCTGACAATTCTATTGTTAGTTGTAGATGTACTGACAGGTTTGAGGTTGCACTGACGTTTATGGCCATGGATGCAGGAACCCCTTACCATGCCATTTTGAGGGTTGGATAGCCTTTTCCCCAATTAGGAAAAGGCTATCCAACCATCAAAATGACATGGTATGGGGCTCCTACATCCATCCATGGCCATAAACACCCATGCAACCTCCGACCTATGATTACCCCTAGAACAAATGGTAGAACTATCAGCCGAGCAAGTTTTTCATTTAATGATAGTCCAAAGCCTTTCGTCAGGGGAAAGGAAGTGGGCATAATCAATTGTGTAGGATGGAGTTTACATTTGTACAACCGGTAAAAGAATTTCACGATGAAAAAAAATATGTACAAGCAGTAAAAAAATGCAATCTTTATATTATACTCCAAGCAGCACCAGGAAAAAAAATAACAGAAAATTTAAGCACTCGTGCAAGTTTAATATAGTGGGAAATTTTGACAATGGTTGACAATTAAATTTTCCACCTCTCATTAATACTCATACATTAATATTGCTTACCCTTGGCTACAAATTACCATTAAATAAAGCACTTGGTGGAGGCTAGCACTGGATGACCTGGGCCCACTTGCTTTCCCCTGCTATCAAGCTATGAACTGGCATTAAATGAAAAACTTGTTGGGCTAACAATTCTACCATTAGTTGTAGGTGTACTGATAGGTCTGAGGTTGAATGGGTGTTTATGGCCATGGATGCAAGAGCCCCTTACCATGTTGTGTAGAGGGTAGAATAGCCTTTTCCATGGGTGCAAAAGCCCCTTGCCATGTTATTTTGAGGGTTGGATAGCCTTTGCCCTAGCCAGGTAAAGGCTATCCATCCCTCAAAACGACGTGGTATGGGGCTCTGCATCCATCAATTGCCTTAAACAACAATGCAACCTTGGACCTATCAGTACCCCTACAACAAATGGTAGAACTGTCAGCCCAACAAGTTTTTCATTTAATGCCATTTTGTAGCTTACCGTCAGGGGAAAGCAAGTGGGCATAATCAAGTGTGCAGGATGGAGTTTACATTTGTACATGTGGTAAAAAATGTCGCAGTGAAAAAAGAACATGTACAAGCTGTAAAACATGTCATCTTTACATTATACTCCAAGCAGTGAAAAAACAACAGAAAATTTAGGTGCTCGTGCAAGTTTAATGTAGAGGGAAATTTTGACAGTGGCTGACAATTAAATTTTCCACCTCCTATTAATACTCATACATTAATATTGATTTCCCCTAGCTACGAATTGGCATTAAATGAACAACTTGGTGGAGGATGGCGGTGGATGACCTTGGCCCACTTGCTTTCACCTGCCGGCAAGCTACGAACTATCATTAAATGAAAAACTTTCTAGGCTGACAATTCTACTGTTAGTTCTAGGTATACTAATAGGTTTAAGGTTGCATAGGCGTTTATGGCCATGGATGTAGAGCCCCTTACCATGTCGTTTTGAGGGCTAGATAACCTTTGCGATGCAGGAGCCCCTTACCATGCTATTTTGAGGGTTGGATGGCCTTTTCCCCAACTAGGCAAAGGCTATCTAGCCCTCAAAACGGCATGGTATGGGGCTCCTTCATCCATCCATGGCCATAAATGCCCATGCACCCTCAGACTTGTTAGTACCCCTGCAACAAACGATAGAACTATCAGCCCAACAAGTTTTCCATTTAATACCAGTTTGTAGCTTGCCGTCAGGGGAAAGCAAGTGGGCATAATCAAGTGTGCAGGATGGAGTTTACATTTGTACAAGTGGTAAAAAATGTGGCAGTGAAAAAAAACATGTACAAGCAGTAAAAAAATGTCGTCTTTACATTATACTTCAAGCGGTGAAAAAAAATAGTGGAAAATTTACGTGCCCGTGCAATTTTAATGTATTGGGAAATTTTGATAGTGGTTGATTATTAAAGTTTCCACCTTCCATTAATAATCATACATTAATATTGCTTTCGCCTGGCTATGAATTGGCATTAAATGAACAACTTGGTGGAGGCTGGCGGTGGATAAACTGGGCCCACTTGCTTTCCCCTGGTGGCAAGCTACGAACTGGCATTAAATGAAAAACTTGCTTGGCTAATAGTTTTATGGTTAGTTGCAGGTGTACTAATAGATTTGAGTTTGCACGGGCGATTATGGCCATGGATGCAGGATCCCCTTACTATGTCATGTTGAGGGCTGGATAGCCTTTGCCATGGATACAGGAGCCCCTTACCATGCCATTTTGAGGGTTGGATAGCCTTTGCCTACCAGCCATGCCTGTGGATCGAAGTAGTCATCCTCGAAGAAGGCGTTACCATCATGGAGAGCACAGCACCACTAAAGCTTACTCACCTGTACAAGTATTCACCATACAAACTTTTAATTATTGTTAAATCCTTTTAATTGCAGCCATTAAGTAGTGAATCCCCTGTACTCACCTAATTATCCAATATGGCCATCATCCCGATCTCTCCTAGCCCCATTGCTACTCTCTTTAAAGCTTCTATCAAGCTTAGATCTAGCAACTCAGGATTGTTAGCCGTTATTCCGTCTACTACGCCTCTCAGATTCAGCGACATCAGTGATGATGTGACCGTGAGACTTTGATACTCAGGCTTCGTCACCATGAATGTGGCCCAAGTAAGGCACACGCAGTTGAAATCCTGGGAAGATACTGTACATGCAATGTATTTCAGAGGTTGGCGGTTTAGCCCCTCTGCGACCATGGGCTCAAGATGGGAAACCATATTAATGAATGCCAGCTTTACCCTCCTGCCACTTTCTTTGTCCACAATCCATCGAGATTTTGTCGCAAGACGAACAGACGCCACAGGCCAAGAGAAAACACAAAGCAACGCAAGAAAAATTGTGCATATTTTCAAATCCATTGTAATCATCCTTGGGCTCGAACCCGCGACCTGATGAGGATTTGTGCTCTGTAACCCAGATCACCTCAAACGAACCCTAGGCACATCTTTCATATGCTGGTTATGAATGATTTGGTTCAGAAATGCAATGCAGGGATTTGTATAAGAGGGAAAATCACTTGAGGGTGATGAATAATTGTCCATTGCTGTAGTTTGAAATCAAAGTTGAGGTGAGCCTTAAGAAAAAATGATTGTTTAGAATCCTGGATTGGACTTGAAGATAAATCTTTATGAACTGTCCTTTTGATTTTTTTCCTTGACTCAGTCACCTTTGTACAGTGAAATCGTAACACCCCTCCGTTTTGGATATTTGGATCGGCAAGGTTCTTTGTATGTCTGATTATGCTTATGATGTGACTGTTGAACTTAGTGATTATTTGATCATGAACTGTTTAGTGATGTGCATGTTATATCATGATGTGATGATTATGTCTAAACATGCTTTGACTTTGGAACTTGATTACTTGTGATCGTGATTGTTAAATGATGTGAAGTTATATGTTGATGTGATGTGATCTTATTCTGATGTTATCCTTATGTCATGATTTGGAGTAACTTAGAAGATATCTGATTAAATGATGTTTTATGCTATTGATCATATCATTGATGTTAGATGTGTCAGTTAGAGATACTGTATTGGTGAAGGACATGGATTGTATCACTCGCTCGTGAGCGCCCTACAATTTTGAGATTCCCTCTTCACAATGTGCTTGATCATATCATATATATATTGCACATTCAACATGTTCTTTGTTGCAGGTTTGCAGGTATATGACATCAAATCCACCTAGTTTCACAGGTGTGAGCGTGTCCATTTACCAACATAAATTGATTAGGAGATAGTAGCTAGGTTTTCTGAGCCAAGTCGTCACCCTAGTCATAGCGTGTTGTCAGGTTATCGCCGGGGTCAGTCATTTTAACTTGGTCAGTTTCCCCTTGAGTGTTTATTTAATTTCAAGTTTAAAGTTTATTAAATGACTTGCATAGTTTAATTGATGATTAAATGTGTTGAGTTGCAATGTTGAAATGTGATTTATTTTATTGAATTATTTGATGAAATTAATAAAATAATTATTGGGTTATTGATTCATTTGATTAATTAATAAACTAGATTTAGTTTACTAATTAATTAGATTAATAGTGATATATTAAAAGAAATAGTGATTTTGGCATTATTGTATATCTAAATTCAATTGAAATTTAAAATGGAAGTCGTTTTGGATATTTAGGATTTCATTAAAATCTTGTCTGAATAGTTACGATTAAATTAAAATAAATAATTAGATGACAATATGTTTTAATTCCACTTTTGAAAAATATTGTTGAGGAAATTATTTATTGGTAATTTTGAAATGCTTATGTTTTATGAGAAATTTGGAAAATGCATAAGGTTGAATTAGAAATTCGAATTTGGGTTTTTCAATTTAAATTAGAAATGGGGCTTTTGAATTTAAAAAATTCGAAATTGAATTGTGAATTAAAAATTAGAAAAATTCCCATGTTTTTAAATTATATTTTGTGAGTGGGATTTTCAGGGTTTTCTTTGACCAAATTGAAAAAAAACCATATTTTGGAGAAAAGGAGCTCATTAATTTTTAAGCTTGTAATTTGGGGAAAATCGGGATGGCTATGGTTTTGCTTTTGAATTTTGAAGGAGAGGGAGATTTTGTTGGAGTTGGATTCAAGGGAAGGATTGGAGAACACCATGCTTGAAGGTTTCAAATTTGTGGAGGAAAATCAGGTTCTCCTTTAATCTTACTTATCCATTTTGAAATAGATTAAACCCTCTTCATTTTTTTAGAGATCTTAGAAAGGTAGATGAATCCAATGAAACCCATGAGTTATTTCTTTGAAAACTTGTAAAATAATTGAGATTTGGAAATGAAACTCAAAGCAAGAATCAAAACCTTGAAAATTCATTCAAATCTAGCAAGAGAAAACTTAGAGGGATGCAAATGAAGAGTTTTAATTTCTTGGTCGAATTGGGGAAAAACCCAGAAAAATGCATCACAATATTGTGTTTAAATCTTTCCTCTTAACCCTTTTTCTTATAAAAAATTTACCCAGATGGGGCTGTGAAAGGATATTTATTTTGCATATACATTTATGCAACTGAGAATTTGTTTGCTAAAATTTTGGGGTGAAATTTCATTCTGGTTTTTACCAGACACAGGGTTTAATTTTATTTTTTTGTTTATTTTGTTTTTCTTGGCTTAAATTGTGGAAGCTATAAAATAAAAAATTTATTTTTTATTTTAGGGCTTTCCTATAGCCACTCCCCCACCATGGGCTACTGGCCGGGCAACAGCCCCCATAGTTGGGGTGGAGGCTACAGCAGCTCATCAACAAGGTCACAAGGTGTGTACACATAGCAGCCACCACAGCACGTCCCTCACATTTATTTTAAAACAAATTTTGTTTATTAAATTTTTAGTTTTTTAATTAAATTTCATTTTATATTATATATTTATTATAATATATATATAATATATATTAATTTTAAATTATATATATTATATATTTATTATAATATATATAATATATTAATTAAAATTTTGATTTTATAGATATAGATATAAATATATATTAAATGAATATATATTTAATATAGATGTTTAAAATATAATATATATAATGTGGATATATATATTATATTTAATGTTTTCTCGTATTCGCTATAAATAGTAAAATGGAATTCTGTCTTGGAGGTTTTTAAAATGGAAATATAAAGATGGACATTTAAATTTAAAGTTTAAATAGTTTATTTATATGCAAATAAAATATTATTTTATTTGGCATATTAATATAAGGTTAAATGTTAAATTGGAAATTTTTAATTGGAGATTTTTAAATAAGAGATATTTAAAGAATAACTGTACATTTAAGATTGGTTCTATTTAAATATAATTTATTTAAGGGGTTGATTTTATCATCAAGTTGAAATAAACGAGGGTCTTGTAATTAATCGAAGTTATTTAAATCTTGTTTTAATTAGGAAATCTTGAAAAATTATAAGGATATTTAGAGGTACACATTTAAATGATAATTGAATATCTTGAAAATAGAACCTACTCTAAAATGATTATCGCATTGGTATCGAAGAAATAAAAGTTGATGTTGATCATTTGTATTATTTAGAATATAGAATTTGATTAATTTATTCATTTAAACCATGTGGTAATATAGATTAAGTGATTTGATTAACATTTAGTTAAATCATTGATGGGAATTTGAATTCAAGATTAATTTATTTCATCTAGATGTCTATTTATCAAAACGTTCTAAGTATGGAAGACAATTGAGAAACTTAGGGATAATGAATGACTTAGTTCAATCAGGTGGTTCTAATCATTAATTTGGAACATAATTGGAGAGCTTAGGATTAACGAATGATTTATTTAAATCAAAGAACTTTATTTGTCAAATGTTGATTTATTGAGAATTTTATTTTGATTAATTATACATTGATCAAGTAGAGTTGTATTATTGGTTTAAATTCTTTAATGTCGGCAAGAGGATTTATGTATATACTATTTAGTATAATTGATTGGAATATATTGGGTTCAAGAAGAGTTGAGATTAAAACTGATTTATTCAATCTAAATGATTATTTACTAAAATTTTAACTTATAGAATATAGTGGTTAAACTTAGAAGTAACGAATGATTTCATGAATCTTATGAGATTGAGTTGTTTGACTTATTGCTATAAGAGTAATTTATTTAATCCAAATGTTTTATAAATCAAGTGGATTTATTTACAATATATGATTGTGAGACGTAGAGTGATTGATTGGTTTAATTCCAGTTCGATGATGCATTTATTTAAATGTCTTGATTTTGAATATGGTTTTGAAATTTAGAATATGTGATCTGTTCTTTGAATATTTCTATGTTGTGAAAAGAAATGAGTTTATTATTTGGATAAATGCAAGTGATGGAAGCTGTGTTTGATTGGATTTAGGAAATCCGAACATTAGCTTATTTAATTGTCTGAAATGTTTTCAGTGTTTAATTGTTCATCTTCGATGTTGGTGGGATAGAGTTAATGTTGAAGTCTTCCAGATAGGAGTTCATGTATGGGTATGGGATTGTGGTACGTGAGTCAATTTTTGATGTGTCATGGGAAAATGTGCATGTGACACCATGTTGTTTCACCCGGTTCTCACAAATGGAGATGTTTTGTGCCTCCTTGGGAATAGGAGAGGGTCATGTGTTTATGCCTCCTTTGGAAGGAGTGGTATTTTGTATTTTGTTTTCCTCCAGTGTTTGGAGAGGGTTGATCTTGTTGCCTCCAGTGTTGGAGAGGGTCTTAACCTTGTGGTTTTCAGTGTTGAAGTTCTTGATTTGTGCCTCCTTGGGAATAGGAGAGGGTAATGTGATTTGTACCTCCTTTGAAAGGAGTGGGTTTTTTGTAATTGGTTTCCTCCTATGTTTGAGTGAGTTTCCTTGTTTTGTTACCTTCTTGGATTGGAGAGGTCGTGTTATCTAGTCACCTTTTGTGGTTTAACCATGCATGTTGTCTTAGGAGAGTGGCTTGCAAATGGGCATCGGCGAACAAAGTGGTGTCAAGATAACCCTTTGCAAGTTGGTTAATTTAGTGATAACTAAATTAAACTCTTAGAAGCTTAGGTTGCATCAAACATTAAACAAGATAATTGTGCCTCGTTCATGGACCCAAGGGCTAGTACGAGACTTGGGATGAGACGAGAAGGCCTAGAATGGCAAGATCATTTATCTCATCTTCATGAGAGGTATTTGGTTCCGCATGAGTAAGCATTGGTGTCAGGATTTCGGTTGAGGCTACCAAGATAAACCATGGAGTGGGGGTCGGGGCCTAGGAAGATTCCCATAGGATATCCCTTGACGAGCTATGTGATGACACTCTTCCTAATTCAGCAGTTTGTATTTGATATTTATGACACTCTTGATCTATTCTTTGTCTAGAAGCAATGTAACCTATGACAATGTTGTGTGAGTCGTACCTAGAGTTGTATGTATGACCGTTCAGTCATGTGGTGAGGTCTTGTATTTATTTCGTATCAGTTTTGTGTGGCCCATGCCTAGTGGTAGATGGTCTTGTGTAGGAATTCCTGGTTACTATCTCCTAGCACGGAGGGACTGGAACCTTTTGGATTCCCCGTGGTCGGGTGGCATGCATCTTATTCTATTGGTTCTTCTTCTTGTTCATGTGGTCATGATTTCCAGTTGGAGAGCTTGTGGGAATCAGTTTCTTCTCATGCCTTGTTCTCTCAGTTCTTATTGTATTTTATTACCCCTCAGTTGTTATCGAGGTGGAATTTGTATTATGTAATCATATTTGTTGGACTTGCCTCATTCGGGGAATGAGTATTGTAATCTTATTGTAAATCATGTTATTGGAATCAAGAGGTATCCCATACTCTTGGATGTAAATTGTATGTATTATGAATGGAATGTA
>VDFB02212357.1:0-30992 GCA_007258455.2 Sequoia sempervirens | reverse complement strand
AAAACTTCTCAAACACTATGAACATGCTTTCACAACCTAAGAAAACTCTCCTAAAAAGGATTATGCCCTTCAAGAATGTCTTTAGGTTGTTCCTTGTTATATTTTCTCCTCACAGTATGCAATCAACTGATCTCCATTTTTTTTTAATCTCAAGGAGGTAGTTCACACCATGGTCAATAACAAGGCTCTTAATTGTGGTGGATTCTCTTACGAGTTTTACAAAGACTTATATAACTATGTTGGTGAGGACCTACATAAAATTTATCTTGAATCTTTCCACTCCAAGTCATTAGGGAAAGCTATAAATAAAATGAATATCAATTTCATACCTAAATCTAGAGATCTAAAGGATATATACAATTAGTGGTCTATCACCTTTCTCAATGTGTCATCTCTTTTAAAAAATTGTGTGGCCAAAGAAAATTGGTTTCATAAAACCTAGGTACATTCTTGATAATATCATGATGATTTGGGAAGGTATAAAATGGGCTAGATGCTAACAATAGAAGGCTCTAGATTCATAAAATTTTATTTTACCAAGGGCCTATGATAATATTGAACGACCCTTTATTTTGACCATGCTTCAAGCTATAGGGTTTGGGCCCTATTTCATTCAATTTTTTAGCATGCTAAAACGTAGGAAAATATATATATAGGTAGGTTCACCAAAATGGATTGATGAAGAAGGAGGATATAATGGATCCATTTTCCTACTTTCATTAGGAAATGAGATCCCCACAAATAATTGATTAACAACCCTTAGGCAAATCAACTCAATGTGAAAATCTTTAGATTTCCTTATGATTTGAGGATGGGGGTCAAATTCAAAAAAACACTTTTGGGAGAAAAGATAAAAATAGAAATCAACCTAATTATGCCAATTCAAACTTGAAACAACAATATGAAACTCAATATTAGCATAACTATAAAACAAATTACAAATTTGAGGACAGAAAGGTGTTTACCAGTCACCAAAAGTCAATTTCTAAAGGTTGTCTGGGACTCATTTTCCCATGGGCGAATGGGTCTTTTGTCAACATTTTCAAAAATCTTTTAAGAACCTCTAATACTGATTTGCAGCTTTTGATTTGTCCATGTTTTAGTGTCAGAAAGTCAAAAATCAGATCTATAGGTTAGATTCCATGATTTGATAATAACTTTGATAACTTTCGCAACTTTGACAACTTTTCCAATCTTGCACTTCAAGATGGCTTCAATTCTTCTTCAACCTAAATTTGCAACACAAAAACAAGAGGGAAAAATTGTTTGTTTTTAGTGAATGGGGGTTTCTTGGTCAAACTCTTATTTTGGTAATTAAACCTTGAAATGAAATAAAGCATGAGAGAGCGAATGAAGAATGAACAATGCTATGTTACCTTTAAAAAAATATCTAGATGAATCTTTGAATATAGACCTACAAATTGCATGAAATTGATTTAATGGATGTGGATTTTGATGCTTGAATACTACTTTGAATGCTTGACTTTGATCTTCAAACCTACATCACAATGTTAGCTCCAAAAAAATGCATGATGCAAGAAGAATTTGACATGATGATTAAATATTGAATGCTACAATAAATATCTAATAAATCTGCTCTTGAATGCTCTTGATCATCAACTTTTCTCTTGGAATGCTTGCATGAAACTCTAGCTTCTTAGATGTTGAAATGATGAAATAACCTTGTATTTATAGGTACGTATCCTTAATTTCCTGGAATTGAAATATTACAAGCTAACATTGAAATATGGATATGGGGATCTTAAAATACTACCAAAAATATATTTTAAATTTAGGTTCGAAAGTCTAGGAAGGACCCATTCATTCGTCCATGGGCGAATGGGTCCCAGGTCCCGAATTTTAGAACACACATTGCTCAAGGTAAAGTGTTATGTGTTGGCATTAATTATTATTGGGTTTCCCCTTTGGAAAATATATTTTATTAGGCTTGTAAATGAATAAAAGGGAGTATTACAGAATAACTAAGTTCAATTTAATTAGGAGGTCCCAAACAAATGTGAAAATGTAAAGGGATACATTTTTCTACACTACATTTAGCCCCCACTTTAGTGAGAGGATGACCTTGCGTCAAACTCACACTAAAGTAGACAATCAAGAGAGGTCTGATTGTACAATAGTTGGAAGGATAAGATGGAAAAGATCAAGGAGGATGATCAAGCCCCCAAGATCTAAGGTCTCATGGAAAAACCAACAAATGCACAAGGAGACACATGGCTATGTTAAACATATATATGTATGCAATAATGACAAGATACTCAATCATACAATGTCAAAGACTTAAAGAAATAAAGAAAAAGAAAAATAAAGGGGGTGGAACAAGCCTCAACTATTTGTTCAACTCGTTGTGGATAAAGCCTTAGCTATTTTTCCTAAAACCTTTACAAGTGAAACTTGTTGTCCACTATGCAAACAACAATGCATTCTCACATGAGCTAGTGAAATCCGTTATCCACTAGGTGAGCCCCCAAAAGTGACTAAGTGAGAAAGTCATGCTAGGTGTAGAGGCTCTCACTGTATAATGAGAAAGTCATGCCAGGTCTATAGGCTCTCATCGTACTAACCATACCGAAGCTATACCTTTGATAACTTTGATAAGGCACCACAAAAATATGAACTTAGAGCTCCATATGGTTGGCAAGTTGCGTTATGCTAAACACTTATGAACAAAACAAAAATAGGATAAGACATGTTCAAAAGGGGTTTTGATTATTTCATGTAAGGTATCCTCTTAGGGAACATCATGCCTAATGTCTCCAAGAGAGGACAAGTCTAGGATAAAAGATTCACAACTTAGGGAATGCAATGCGTATTATCACCACTAAGAGGAATGTTGTATGCTAAGAAAGGTCACACTCTTGGAGGACATCAAACCAAATGACACCACCAATAAGAAGACACATCATGTGAAGTAAGAAGATTGCACTATGAGACATAAGATATAGTTAAAAATTTCAAAATAATGCCAATGTATGCCTTTAAAGAAATTGCTAAACACCATGCTGTGAGCAATTACTTCAAAGTAGCAAATGATAGATGCCAAACAATAAAGAAGACATGAGAGCTTATTTGGAAAGCCCTATATCAAGCATATGTTTCCAAATGAAGCTATTTCATGAAAAATGGGTTACCCCCAAAATGAAATCCCAAAATCACACATAAGGTATCCATGGATTTGAGGTCAGCGTATGTCTCTACTACAATGTTATTATAGAGCTCAAAAATATCATAATTCCCCAAATACTCATAGAACAAGAAGAATGACACATAGAGAGAAAAAATAAAGAATTTTTTTGGGTCAACATGGAAGAGACCTAAATGTCTTGATGCCTTGTGTCATCCCCAAAAGGAAAACACAAGACAAAAGAAAAGATAAAAGGTATATAGAAGAATGTAGGTAAAAATAGAGGAATGAACATGAAGACACATCAAACAAAACAGTACAGGGGATCACATTACGCACATGCAATCACACAAAGAACATGTAAAGGAAACAAAAAAATACTAGTAAGGCACATGCGAGTCAACCTATAGTAGGTTGTCTGCATCCCAATCTTGTTCGTCATATGCAAAAGGTGGGTAACTAGCCAAAGGGACAATGTCAAGTGCCAAACTAGGACAATCACCAAGTTCAACACGTGGTGAATCATTATTTTTAGGAGGATCATCATTTAAGCTCATGAAGAGGAAAAAAATAAATTTAACTCTTTATGAAATTCCTCATCAATTTTTGCAATTTCATTATCATCATCCAAGTTTATCACAACAAAAGGTCTAATGATAATATCCATGGAAGGTGCTTGTTCTTGTTGTGGTCGAGTTTTAATATTATCTTGTTTCGACAAAGGTGGAGAATCATCATGCATTGCTTGAGGTAAGTTTAGATTTAGATTTTATAGGTTGTTCTTCTCTTCTTTTTCTTGCAACAAATGAGCAATAACATGATGTCTACTCCCACACTCTCTAACATTTCGATTCCTTTTCATTCTATTTTCTAGTTGTGATTATGTAGGAGCAGGTTTATCAACCATAGGTTTATTTTCTTCCCTTAAGGGAGGAATGAAAGGAATCATGGGAGGTTGTTCAACCACTTTGTCTTTAGCTTTATAAACTTGTTTAATTTTAGGAGGCACAATGAAACTTATTTGGTTATCTCGTGGTCTCTTATAGGAAATGAGTGAAGGATTTACTATGTTTTGGTCTTGGTTACTTGAAAGGGCTTTTGGTTTAATCATGGTTTCATCAAAGATATGAGGCTCAATCATGGGTTGAGGCATATTGCTAAGGGATAATTTTGTTATGCATTTTTCCTTAAAATTTTGATAAGAATTGAAAAAAAATCTTCACAAGGCCTAATAGGTTCCATAGGTTTGGGCCAAAAGAAATCTAATTTGAGAAATTCCCACGGGAAGGCACAAGATTAAAGCCACTATGATGCACAATAAAAACATCATTTCCAAATGGAAAATTTAAGCATTTATGCACAACCGATGGGACAACTTTCATGGAGCGAAGCCATGGGAAGCCTAACTTCACATGAAATTGGTCTGATGTTGTGATGATGGAGAATGAGACACTTAATATTTTTAGTCCAAATTTTAAAGGAAGAGTTATCAAGCATATTGTAGGTCAAGAAAAAAATTTATGTGTTTTGATCCATGCTTTTGGTTTTTCATAAGTATCTTGATAAAGCTCATGCACAAACAAGAATTCTTCAATGATTACATTCTCTACACAAACAAGGTCAATTAATATCCCATTAGTAGGCTTGTCATTGATTCTTCCAGCTATGTAAAGAGGACCATCACCTGTGCTTGTTTGATTATGTCATGTTCTGAGAAAGCAATGTCAAGGGGAATTTTGGTTAGGCCCTTACGAGGTTGAACTTCAATGCTTGCAGCTATCTTATCCATAGAAATTTCCACATTTTACTTCATATTTTATCATCCGTGTCAACATTCATTACATCATTCTTAGTTTCACTAGCTTTGACAAAGGATATGTTATGATTTGGAACAAGATTAGTAAAGATTTGTAAGTTTTGGTTGGGAGGGGTGACAAAATTATTACCTTGATCATTAACGCGACCAATTTGAATATGATTAGAATCAATGAGGTCTTGCACAATATGTTTAAGATGGTTACAATGTTCCATATCATGTCCATTTTGTTGGTGAAAATGGAAATAAGAATTTTGTTTATAATTTCGAGGAAAAGGCTTAGTAGGATCAAGAGATCTAATAGGAGGTAAGGAAATTAAGTTCTTGTTTAAGAGTTGCAACATGGTGTTATGAAGGGTATAAGGTAAAAGGGGTGAATTATCTATTTCTATCTCCAAATGTGTATGGATTTTCCATCTTTATAGCAGTAACTTGGGTATCAACATCTTCAGTTGTTTGAGGGGTATTAAGTTGTAAAAATCCCTTGTTTTGTTTCTTGAATGGTTGATAGTTGTTTTGAGGCATAGATTCAAATTTTTTAGGATGGCTAGAGGGAGTCTTCACTTCATGACTGCTAATTGAATTTTGGTAATCATGAAGGGTAGTACACAATTATGTGAAGGAGTGAAATTTCATCATCCCAATCTTATCTTGAAGTTTATTTTGCAAATTCTCAATGAAAATTTGTTGAAGATCAGGATCGAGAATCTTAATGTTGATTTGTGAATAAAGCAATTGATAATGGGCAATAAAGTCAGTGACCTTTTTCATCATCCTTTTTCTTACATCTCACTAAATCTGCTAAGGTCGTCTTAGGACCCATGTGTACTTGGAAATGATTAGGGAAGGCATCAATAAGTTTATTAAATGAATGTATTGAATTATTCGGTAAGGAACAAAACCATTCCAAGGTAGTGACTTTCAAGGATCTAGGGAAGAGTTTAGCCGAGAGTTTATCCCCAAAAATGAAGTCACTACATATAAGGTTGTGTATGCGAAAACATGGATAACAAGATCTCCTTTCCCACCATATTTTTGAAATCTAGGAATCTCTATACCTTGTGTCATTTGTGTTGGAGGATAAGGGGTTTCTTTTGAGATATTGTGATGGTTGACCATTTTGATTTTGACTCAATTTAGAAATTTGTTGTTGGAGGGATGAAACACTTTGCAAGAGTTGGTTAAGGACATGATCATTGTTTGTGTTGTGAGATGGAGGTGAATATGGTGGGGGTATATATGTGTTTAGAGGACAAGTGAATTGTAAATTTGTGAGGGGTGATGGTTGAGGAGATATGAGATTTGAATGCACAAAGCTAGAGGGGTTCCCAGTGGAAATACCTAAGGTATATGGACAGTGCTAGTAGGTTGTATGGTTGTAGTAATAGTTGGATTAGTGAATATCATAATAAAGGTTATGGTTGTGGAAGGAGGAATTGAATTTCCATCTTTACTTTGAGTATATCCCAAAGCTTGAGGACAACTATTATAGGGACATTGTTGGTAATGATGTGATTTAAGCTACACAAAACTTCTATTCCTTGTTCATTATCAATTATTCTCCTCATGTTATCTATGATAGGAACTACATTATTAGCGATGTATTCAGAACTCACAATGTGTTGCAATTTCTCTAACTCTTCATCCATTCTTCTAAGGTTCTCTTGAGGAACATTAGCAACCCTTGATTCAACATTAGTCACATTAGTTGTTGGTAAGGTCATAGGAAATGAAGTGTCAAAGGCATGGTCCATTGTGGGTTGACTAGTGTCAACACTATGAGTGAAAGAGTTAGAAAACTCAAGATCCATGGTGAGTGATGTATTGTGGGATGACATGAGCCTTGAACTATGTATCACAACAGTATTGACAATAGGAAACCAAGTTGTGAAGCTCATAAAAGTTTCACAAACACAAGGTGCACCCAAAATGGAGAATAGGTACAATGAAATCAAATACCCTATAATGTAAAGTGCAATGCAAACATGTAAAAGAAATTTTCAGATTTTAAACAAGATAACTTTCTGATTATGCTATGCAAAAGGCTGAAAAATGATGTCTTTTTTGAAATGAAAATTTAAATTCAAACAATGCACTGAATTTGACAAATTAAGCTTAATATGAATAATTTCAATAAACAAAAAATTTGGAAACTGAAATAACAGACTGAATGTAGGAATACAAAAGACAAAAACAATATTTTTGATGCTAAAAAATGTAGAAAAATCCCTGATCAGGGACTCATTCGCCCATGGGCGAATAGGCATCACTTCAAGGTTTTTAAAAATTAATTTACAGATTTTTGAGCTGATTTTTATGCTTTTCAGATTTTGGTTTCAAACAAGTGATTATAGTTTCAGGTTTCTTGAAAATTAGGTCTAAATTCAAGTGCAAAATAATGTTAAATGACAAACACAATGATTTAATTTGAGATGAAATTCTAATTCAATTTTCTGATGTAAATGACTGATCATGCAATGTTATATAAACACTATGCAAAATGACTGAGATTTTTGAATTTTCTAGATTTTAAAGAATACAACAATGCAAACCTAAAACCCTAAATGAGATTAAAACTAATGCAAGTAAACAACCCTAAATAAGATGCAAATAAATGCAATGCAATACAAAGTAATACAAATCCTAGATCTATGGTTTGAATGGACTCCAAAATAAAAAAAATTATGATCTGCTTAAAAGTCGGGTTCACTAGAATGAAATGTAGAAAAATATATATAGGTAGGTTCACCAAAATGGATTGATGAACAAGGGGGATATAATGGACCTATTTTCCTACTTTCATTAGGAAATGCGATCCCCACAAAGAATTAACTAACAACCCTTAGGTGAATCAACTCAATGTGAAAATATTTAAGTTTCCTTATGATTTGAGGATGGGGGTCAAGTTCAAAAAACACTTTTGGGAGAAAAACTAAAAATAAAAAATGAACCTAATTATGCCAATTCAAACTTGAAACAATAATATGAAACTCAATATTAGCAGAACCAAGAAACTGATTGCAAATCTGAGAAGCGAAGAAATGTGTTTACCAATCACTAAAAGTCAATTTATGAAGGTTGTTTGGGACTCATTTGTCCATGGGTGAATGGGTATTTTGTTAGGGTTTTCAGAAATATTTTGGGAACCTCTAATGCTAATCTATAGCTTTTGATTTGTCTAGGTTTCAATTTCAGAAAGTTAGAAATCAGATTTGTAGGTTAGATTCTATGATTTGACAACTTTGAAAACTTTTACAACTTTCACAACTTTTCCAATATTGTACTTCAAGAGATCTTCAATTCTTCTTCAACCTAAATCTACAACACAAACACGAGGAAAAAAATATTTATTTTTGGTGAATGGGGGTTTGCCTTGGTCAAACCCTATTTTGGTAATCAAACCTTGAAATGAAATAAAGCATGAAAGAGGGAATGAAGAATGAGCAATGCTATGTTACCACTCAACAAACTCTTGGATGAATCTTTGAATGTAGACCTGCAACTTACATGAAATGGATTCAATGGATGCGGATCTTGATGCTTGAATAATGCTTTGAATGCTTGACTTTGATCTTGAAACCTACATCACAATGTTAGCTCCAAAAGCATACATGATGCAATAAGAATTTGACATGATGATTAGATCTTGAATGCTGCAATAAATCTCTGATATATCTGCTCTTGAATGCTCTTGATCATAAAATTTTCTCTTGGAATGCTTGCATGAAAACTCTAGCTTCTTAGATGTTGAAATGATGAAATAACCTTGTATTTATAGGTGCAAACATGTAAAATTGACCTAACACTTATCACACATACTAAATGACATTTTCGCATCATCGACATCAATATCACTAAATATCATTGCATTTCACATCAATTGCATCGAAAACCCTAAATTCCTCTATTAATCGAATAATACAACATTATTTAATTAATTCACTTTTCATCATTTTTGACTAATTAAATAAATTCCATTTATTTAATAAAGTCCTCAAACCCTATTTTTGCTATTAATTGAATAATAACATTTTTTAATTAATTCATGTTTTATCATTTTTTGACCAATTAAATAATTAATTTTATTTAATAAAGTCTTAATCTAACTTTATTTTGTCCTAATTAGTTAAATAACACAAATTATTTAATTACGTCTCTAATTCACCTTATTCCCCTAAGTCGATTAAATTATTAAATCATATAATTTAATTAACTCACTTTCCCTCCAAATTTGAATAATTTGAATAAACTATTCAAATCATCATAAAAAATCAAATAAAACTAATGCAACTTAGTTTGCAAAAGTCAAACTTGATTTTCACGTTCAACTCCAAAAAAATTAATTAATTAAATCAATTAATTAATCATTCTCAACCACTTTCCTAATTGAGCAAATTACGAATCATTGATTGCTCAATCTATTTCCTGATTGATCAATCTATTTCCCGATTGATCAATCTATATTTTTAACAGATCAATCTATTCCTCAATCACACTAATTACGTAATCTATTTGCATAGATTATGCACATCTAAATCCTCTCAACATCTTTCTACTACACAATCTTGATCGTCCATTTCAAATCACGATTTATATATAACAAACCTCTTTCCTCACAAAAAAGGATTGGAGAATCAACATACCTCATGCAACAAAGTGATGCCAAATCGACATTAACATAGCTTCAAATCAACATCTTCGATCAAACACACACACACACACACTCTCTCTTCAAAGCTCTCACACACAAACAATGGAGGCTTCGTATTGAATTGAACAATCCAACATCATCAATACAGATAAACTTCGACACGGGATGCTAACACTACTCTTTTTATGATTAATGTATGCTTTTCTATTTTAATATCATTCTTGAATTCAGTAATTTGTAGTTTCATTTTGTGAGTGAAGAAATGAATCTTGATCATTATTTTGGATTAGATTAACTTCTATTCTTTGTTTTGATCTTATTTGTAACACTCATAGATTCCTCCCTCACACATTTTGGAATGCCTGGTGGGACCTCAGTCTGTAACACTAACAATTTTATGAGCTATATTTGAAGTTGCAAGTCCTAGAAGTGCTTTGGAAAAATCCTCACACATATTTCTAGAAAAAATACGCATTTTCTTTCATGGTTTCGGTGCACTTGACTTTGATTCTTGCACTTTTGACATTTTTTGGGGTACTAGACACTTATTTTGGTGCTTTTGATTGGTTTTTGTGCTTATGTTTCTAGGAACAGAGGCACTTTTGAATTTTTTTGGCATTTTTGCTCTTTGACAAAGGGTGCTATTGACTTTTTTTTCCTTTTCTTTTTCTCTACTAATTTATGTCTGAGATTTGCAAGTTAAAATTTGATTTTTAATGCTAACATGTGCCTGATTTGAATGTGTGACAGGTACTAATGTTGTGTATGCAGGATTTGCAGGAGTATGATTGATGGTTATCCCAAAAATAACTAACACATTTGTTATAGGGAAGACAAACGGTCAAAGAGTTTCAAATTTTCAAGCTTTTTAAGTTAGAAAAACTTTCATTTTTGGTGCTTAGAAAGAACCCTACAAACAACACATTTTGATTTAAGTGCTTTAAAATGAATCTTTCAAGCTTTTTAAGTTAGAAAAACTTTCATTTTTCTTGCTTAAAAAGAACCCTACAAACAACACATTTGGATTTAAGTTCTTTAAAATGAATCTTTTAAGCTTTTTAAGTTAGAAAATCTTTCATTTTGGCACTTAAAAGGAATCCCACCAAAAAAACACTTGCAAATTGGTGCTTTAAAATGGATGTTGTGAAGCTTTCAATTAGTTTTATTTTGAATTTTGGATTCTTTTGTTGAACAAACAATTTCAATTTGTTGACGAACACTCGATTTACTTTATTGACCACTACGACAAGGATCAATTTAGAAACACTTAAGTTTTTGGCTTAAAAATGAACAAATCAATCTTTTTATTGCACCTTTGCTATCTCATTGATTGATATCTAGAACACTTCTATTGGATTCTTTTAAAAGAACTATTTCTATCTTATTCACACTTTTTAGGGATAGCACCGCTTGAGGTTCTTAAAAAGAATCAAATTGCAATGAAGTGTATTCCATGTATTTTGTGTTTGGAAAACTAGGTGACTATTCTCTCCCCTCACGCCTTTTTGGCGATCTTAGGTGATGAAAATCATCTTGAGTTTCACACTTTTTACTTCAAAGCATACCTTTAGAGGGCCTACCTTTTGAGACACATCTTGCACTAGAGAACTCAAATCAAACCCAAGTGGTACTCTGTTTTGGTCCGCCATATAAATTATTGTGGGTGTGAGGAAAGTTCATCATCCACTGGGTGTTTCTATTCTATATCGACGTTAGTCTCCCCCAGTATCCCTATGATACATAAAAACTCGCAAGGGCTAGGAGGCCTCTTAATTGAGAAAAATGCTGCATGTTTAGAAATCCGAAAATAATAATCCCAAAACATGACTAAGAACCAACATTTTTAGAAGCTACCCTTTTATCCAAAACAATTTTTTGAAAGTGGTGCATCAGAATTTACGTCCAAAAAGTTACTTGCCATGTCCAAATTCAGGCCCGCACCATAAGTTGCATGTAAAATCATCCCTTCGAGGCATGAGGCAAGACTACCTAAAAGGATGGTTTCTATCTCTAGGGTTGTGATGTTTGTTTATGTAAAAATTTCCAAAACATTCAAAACAAATTTTGACATCAAACATTGTGCTTGAGCTAAAAAGAACATATCAAAACAAACACTAAACATGATGGTTGAATCACAAACCCTTTGACTTAGTGTATGCTTTTAAGAGGGGCCCTATATTTTCACTCCTTAAATGATCTCCTTAAATGTTTTTGAATATTCAGGATTTAATTTCAGGTTACATTGGCTCAAAGTAAACATTGGAAACTATGGCTTGGGTATTGTGATTTCACATCTTAAAGCCATAGACATGCAAGTCACACAAGTATATGCTTTTTGAGTTAGTCAAATTCTATTGTATCACTTGCCAAATATCAAAACATATCAAACAAAACCAATTAAAACTACAAAAGTCATCAATGTTGCTGCCAAATATTGAAATTGGAAAACAAAATTTGAATAGAGGCCACTTCTACTATTGTTTCCAGTGCACTTGACCAAAACTTGGTCGCACTCGCAAGGAAAAGCTCACTTTTTATCTCTGTCCCCTAATAGCTACTGATGAAAATATGTTACATTTGATAAAACCAACACACTTTCTACAAAATTGGCTGCACTTGACATTTCTATGTGCACTTGCTTTCCAATATTCAGTGCACATGACAACAATCTGCTCACACTTGACAAACTTGATTGCTTTTGCTAACAGTTTTCCACTTTTGCTCAGAAACCATCACTATTACTCTGTCCTACCAAAAAATGGTATGAAGCTGGTTACAAGATCCTTGTTAGAATGAAACAATTGGAAACCTAGATAGACCATATAGTTCTTCATCCACTCTCAACATTCCATCCTACTTTTGGAAATCAGAATCAAAACAACCAAACTTGAATTATTCCCTCACTCGCACTTCTAAGATATCAATAGTTACTTGAACCTCATGGCTAGTTCACTTGTAAGCTTTTCCACAACATATCCTCTAGAAGAATAAGTGAGATATCAATCCAATATTTTTAGCATTTTGAGTTCCAAGAATAGTGCCATTTCAAAAAATTGCTCAGACCTTATGGTTTTTGAGAATCACAACAAACCACATCAAAACATCAACACTTTCACCTTATGACCATTTGGCATCCAGTTGCTCTAGTTCAACAACTGAACCTTACACTAGTTATCATACAACCACACTTTGAACTAATTGAAGGAGAAAAAAAAACACAATCAACAGTTTGAGAAGTTTTATATAATTTGAGACAAAATAAACACCCAACTAGTGGAGAAACACAACAAACATCTTAGATAAAGAGGAAGAGAAAGCAGATCTCGCAGTCAAAAGACCCATGTTACCACTTCCTGCATGGCAATAGGTATCCATCATGATCTCTAAAAAGAGAAAAATCCTTAAACGAAAGTCCATATTCTGCCTTTTAAAGAGGCACCATAGCTCAAGGTATATCAAGAGATGCACCTTGAAGATTTATCACAAGTGAGACACCTTGGTAATAAATTGTTACACCCGATCTTCAAGGAGCGAACTAGACTAGTATATCCAATTTGTGCCCGTATTTCCACCTACCGCATTACAATAGACAACATCATCCAATAAACACCATTATAGTTAGGAGTCACAAAATGTTCATAAAAACATGGCAGTTGTTTATGACAACCACATGCTCACAACATAGAAAGAACATGGAATCCAACAAAAGCAACACTACCGTACCATGAACAAACACCAAAAATGATGGAAGTAACCCATGGTGATATAAACCAAGTGACCTTATGATAGGATATTGAGCATCATAACATCCCCTAACAACATGTCAACATCAATCTATTACCCAAATCAATCTCATTAAGGGTCACAACATCAAGTAGGGAAACAACATTAAGGGTTTCAAAATCAACATCAAGGAATAAGTCCAAAACAACAAATTTCCCTAAATGAAATTGAGAAAAATATTGAGGAACTTGAACAAAATCAAAATATGACGTATCTCCTTGCTACCATGTTCAACGTCTAAACATTTCCTATCCACAACAAATGAACATCATTCCACAAACATCCCAATATCCACATCAACAACACTTCCAACATTATCAAAACATTGATTCATATCAACAACAAAGTCTATTTCCACAAAATCAAGTGAATCCACACCATCAATGGTTATAAAATCAAAATTAGATCACTCAACATCCAAATCAAATCCATAAAAAATATCCACATCAAAACCATCAATTACAACATCATCAAGATCATCAATCTCAAGACCAACATCAAAATCAAGACGAAAACAATCAAGAGGGGGCACAAAGGAAATATTACCAACCAAGAAGGAAATTCACCCCTTTGGGAGCAACTTTAGAGTTAATCATGCACAAACTAGTACAACATGACCTTATCAAAATCAATGATAGTCCAACTTATGGTGAACCAAACTTTAAACTCCCTTGGTATAACAAGTACAAACGATGTGAGTTCCACAAAATAAAGGGTCACACAACGAACAAATGTATAGAACTTAAAAATTTCATCTAGGACCTTATTGATCAAGGAGAAATAGCTATTAAAAATGAAATTCAAAGGCCATCTACCAATGACAACATTGACAATATATCTCAAGCTCAAATGCTGAAAACAATGATCAAGAACTATCTATCACTGATCACATTGACAATTTCTCTACATCATCCAATGTGCAAGAGGACATACATCAAGAATTTAATCCAAAGCATGATCAAACTTAATCACCCAAGTCTAACAATGATTCAATCCAAGATATATTGACATCATCCAACCTCATGGCATTACATATTGGTAATCAAGACATTCTTAATCCAACACTTATGCCCAATGTAGAAAATATAGGTCAAGAGGTATCACCCATATATCCAAATTTTGAGGAAATCCAAGGATCCTTTACAAGGTATCCCTTCTTTGAAATTGATCCATGTCAAGAATGTGATCCAAAGCATATCAAATATAATACCACACAAAGTCAAGATCAAGAAT
Organism: Sequoia sempervirens; assembly: GCA_007258455.2. Lineage (NCBI taxonomy): Eukaryota > Viridiplantae > Streptophyta > Pinopsida > Cupressales > Cupressaceae > Sequoia > Sequoia sempervirens. Next base: position 16,367 of record VDFB02212357.1, on the reverse strand, counting down.
CCCTATCATCAAATACTACAATGACTTGGCAGATATCTTCCAAGACATCCAAGGTTTTCCAAAAGAAGAAAAAATCCATATACCAAGTACACATACATCTACCGATGGGATGCTTACTCCTAATGGACATGTAGATGATCTTCATCCAAAACAATAATCTCATACTCTTGATATCATAAACAAAGAACAAGAGTCACCTGTAACTCTTAACATCTTTACACATGATCAAAGAACAAAAAAATCTATAGACATATCTGAAATTGATTAAGAAGAAGTATTAAAATCAGAAACATCCTCTAGGAAGGTTGAAGACATCGAGCATGAAAATATGGAGCACAATATCTTAAAATTAGTAAAGATAAACAAAAATCTTGAGCAATAGAGCATTGGGTATACAAAAGTCAAAGAAGCACCAATATATTTTAAAGGGCCATCAAAATTTGATATTTGACAGGATCAAGTTGAAAATATCAATTAGGAAGTTATCCCACACATGAAGGATCCTATCAGTGAAGAAGCTATCACATTTGAAGATCCACAACAAAGCAGAGAAGGATTAGCACCGATGAGCCTAAAATATGCTCATAATTTGATGTTATGATAAACTTTTAAATGACTTCATTTTTGCTATTTCATGGCTGTTTAAACTTTGTTGAAACTCTTTATGGGGATACATATCCTGAGCAAGACACTTTTATATTCCTGCAGCCTATTGTGTTGACTTGATTGCATTTATTGCTCTGTTGACTCCCGAAAATGGCTGGTATATCGTATACAGTTTTTGAATGGTGAAGTAGATTTGAAATGTGTGATTAATGAATAGATATCATGTATGTACCATATGCCTTTTCTTGCGCGTCTGTTACCTTTTGTTTCGCAGGTTGTTGAAGAATGATCGAGTCAAGCGCAGCCGATCTCGGCCTTGCAGTAAAGCCCATTTCCTGAACGACTTTGAGGAAGCTCCACCAAAGACTCTTTGACCGAAACCGATTTGGAAAGATTTTTTAATGGAAAGTCAATCTGGAGAGAGTGGAGCGCTAGATTCTCTCTGAATCGGGTTGAACACATAAATTCATTTATGAAGTTTGTTCCTTGATTCAGGGATATACTTTACTTCCACGTCTTTCTTTGATGAAGTTAGTTAGTTAGTTGTTCTTTTAATTTAAAAATAAGATACTCCTCCTGCGCGAGGAGTGTAGAAGATGAATAGAATGAGTAATAGATGATTTTTAGGTAAGATAGAAACAGAGTAGCAGAGATCATGTAAGAATCAGTATGATAATGAAAGACAAAATCTGTTTGACCAGAAGCAGAGTTTGTTGTTAGTTTTCACACCAACAAGACAATGTATTTCTTTCATTTCGAATAAGATCATTGAAGTTGAGTTCGCATCGATTCGGTAATCGATGCTTGCTAAGGGGCCCACTTAGTAAGTATCTCAGAGTTAATTAGTTAGATGCCTTTTTCACGATATCCGTTAGCTTTCATCTTTTGAAGTTTTATGCAACTCAGTCTTACATGCTCCAAAGAGCATAGAGAGTCCATCCACAGCGGACTGTTCCCTGAAAGATAAGGTTAGTTCATGGTTTGTGCTTCAGCTGTATTCGGATGTAGCTGTTTAATCAAGCATAGTTGAGTTAAAGTAGATTATACCATTCAGAGCTTAGATAGAATTTCTTTTCAAGATGTATTTTTGCTATGATTTTGACCAAAACAAATTCTTAGTGCATATATTTGCTTGTCCATTTAAAGTCTACGTCCCCGGTTGACAAGTAAATGAAGCGTCCGCGAAGATATTATTAGTCAATTGCTAATATGCAATTCCGGAAAGTTTCACTGTGATATTCATATCCTTTTGTGAGTGCGAGCCAACACCTTGTTTCCAAGGTAAGATATATCCTATTGCAAATAAATTTTTTCAATGGATTCATTATCAAGACAGAGGATTAGGCCTACATGAATAGGGTATCCTAGAACTAGTGCAGATTATTGGAAATCCTAAACATCAAGGTCTTGGTTATTCAACAATTAAGGGATCTAAACATATCAGTGATAACTCTATAATATTGGGGGCAACTTTATCTAATGCAAGGATCAACATAGAGAGGATGAAGAGTCCTTATGATGAATTTTCTACCAATGCTACAACTAGTCATATCATGAATTTTCATCCACACACATTTCAACCCTTTGATTGGGATCAACAACAAGCGAAAAATCTATATCCAAGAATGAAACAAGTCATTGAAGCAAGAGAATCCGTAGAAAAAAATGGACAAGAAAGATTCAAATGGATACAAAAGAAAAATCAAGAAAATCATCCCTATCAAAATCCATTAGTCAAAGAAACTATGGGGAAAAATAAAAAAGGGAAGTACATCCATCAAAAAAGTCTAGCATTGCAAAAGAAAGCTTCAAGAGCAACCTACAAGGTATACCAAGAAATTGGTCCCAATCAAATCTCCATATCCACCCATCATTGCTCATCATCCCAAGTTTGGAAAATAAAAGGTTCCAAACTACCAACCAATCCATCTAAATCTCATATCTCTCAACACATTTCGCCATCCATAATACCCAAATCTCACATTGACCATATATTGGCAACAACTCTTTATCATAAGGAATCTGAGGGAACCCTATTGCGATGTGCACATCAAGGTAAGGTTAACTTCGGTATCGACAAAGAAGACAAGAATTATCAGGGGTTACACTCAAGCACCCATATCTTAGAAAAATAACTCCTTTAAGCGAGATATCGTTGGCATGTCATGAGAACAACAACAACCATATCAACACCAACAACGTCTACATCAACACCACTAGGTGGTTCAACATGAGAAAAAAATTGTCACCATAAGGAAAACTTGGTAAACAGGCCTCTTGTGTGACATCAAAAATCAATTAAAAACAAAAAAATAAAGAAAATAGTCAAGAAAAAAATCACCCTCTAGTAAAAACCACTATGGTGGCACTTTGGACAAGTGCCATGGCGAAAACCTGGAAAACAGGCGTCATGTGTAGAATCGAGCATCTACGTGCACCATTTCAGGTGGAAGCATCTTAGCATATCAATAATAAATCCAATCCATTTTTATCCAAAATCCAACTTATCTTGATTTTGAAAAATGTTTGGTGTACACTTTATACTTGCTTATGGAAAACATCTTCACGTGGGTCATTATCATTGATCGTATCCTATCCAACATTATCTAAGCCATGAGACATTGTATAAAAGGGGCATACTTTATCCAAACATGCTATCTTATCATAAGATAATCTATCATTGCTATACACTGGGGGCAAGTACTTACATCTTGCTTTAGAATAAAAACTTGATCTATGTCTTCTAAACTCATGGTGTGATCTAGAAATTATCCCAACAACAAGGTATACCACCTACACACTATTAGGGTAATCTTAAATACAGTTTGCCCCAAGAACAAGGTGTCCTGCCAAAGCATTATCAGGGTAACCTTCAAAACAATTCATCCCAATAACAAGGTATACCACCAACACACTACTAGGGTAACCTTCAAAATAATTTGTCCCAACAACAAGGTGTACCGCCAATGCACTACCAAGGTAACCTTTAAAGATACCAGTTCAACATGGATTATTCCTTCACACAAAATTCTAAGATATCAACATTTGCTTGAACCTCAAGGCTAGTTCAAGTAAATTTCTTGCAACATATCCTCTAGAAAAAGAAAGTGAAATATCAATCCAATTTTTCAACATCTTATACCTTAGGAAAAAGGGTAAAAATCCAAAAAAATGGAAAAGATAAAAAATAAAAAATAAATCAAAAAGCAAGAAAAATAGTAAATAGAAATAAAACGTTCTTTGAGTGAAAACCACTTTGTGGCACTCCTAGAATAGGTACCATAGTGAAAACTTGGCAAACAGGTGCTATGATTGAATAAGACTTGCATCATTATCTATTGGTACTATCCACAACACCCACCCATTAGTCTCATAATAACACATGTGTCCAACCATGGCTTGGTACTGGTTTAGGAAAGTAGTCTTATCTCCAATTGGGGGAAACTTCCCAAAGATGGCTACGGATTAGATCTTTGTGCATCCTATCATGGCCAAAAACTATCTAAAATCAAAAACATCTAAAAAACTAAAAAAAAAAAAACATTTGAAAAACATCAAAAGACAAAACAACTTTGGCTTATTCCTTCACTCAAATAGTCTAAGATATCAACATTTGCTTGAACCTCACAACTATTTCAAGTAGATTTCCTGCAACATATCCTCTAGAAACAAAAGTGGAATATCAATCCAAGTTATCAATATTGTTTAAAATTCCAAAAACAAGTTTAAGCTTTTGATTCAACATTGGTCGAACTATATGGTCTCTGCATGTACAATGTAGGCAAGGCTTATCTTTGATTACCCCTTGAGGCCGCAGGTCAGTCCCCTTAGGTTTCTATCATGCTTTCTTTCAACTTAGTCAAAAAATATAAAACCCAATAATATTTACAAAACATAAAAGGTCAAAAAAATTCAAACCAAGCGAACTACGAGCCTCTACGTGTACAGCATAGGAAAGTCTTATCCTTGATGAGCCCCTGTGTAGGTTAGTCCCCTAAAAACAACAAAAATAACATCATAAAACTTAGAAAAATTAAAAATTCCCATCTCCATTATCACAATTCACAATAAACTTTTCATCCATAAACAAATCATCATCTTCACCCTTCGACAAAACAAATAGAGAAAACATCAAAAGCTAGAACTTTCAAGTAAACAATCACAAAGATTTGATCACAAAACAGATGAAAATAAAGATAAAGTGTTAACTACCTATCCTATTAACAATTCACTAACAACATCCTGAAATATTCCTTATCAAATCCGTTCCTACGATAGACATGATCAACAACGGATAATAGCCTGAAACCTCAAAACAGATATGGCAAGTGATACAATTTTTTTTTTTTTTTTTTATAGTCTTATCATTTTTTGGTCTATTTTATTGACTCATTCCCAGATCTCTCAAGGATGTCCATAAGGATTTAGAGAAGAAGGAATAGGGGAAATTTAGTGTCATTTTGGTTTTTTGTTCGTAAGATGTTTTTGTGGTACTACCATGGCAAATACTTGCTTTGTTGAGTGTATGGAAGTTGTTTTATGATAGTTTGTGTAGTAGGTGCATGTTAGGTATCTATACCTCTCTGTGTAACTGGTTCAAAATTTTTTAACACAAACCACAGATATATTTTAAAAAACATTTTCATATGTTTGGTATGAGCAAGAATATTCTTTGTATGTTGAGTCAAAGTCCATGGAATGGATACAACCTTGGTCATTAATACCTTGGTGCATCATACTTGTTTGCTACATCAAACAAGATTATTCAAAATGCGAAGTCTCCAAGCAAAGCGAAAGCAATACTCTTCAGTACTAACTACATCAAATTTCTATCCATTATCAAATATTTCTTATAACTAACATTAATCCTACATAAACAATATCATTAGTACTATATCCATCCTGCATCCACAATGTTGTCAATACATATCATGATGATAATAAAGCAATTAAAACATCATGTATCATGTATAGTTGACATACATCCATCATATATCAATATCATCATGTACATAATTAAACATCATATGATATAAAATATAATCAATCCATCCATCCACATCATATGCATACATCAAAAAAAGTAAAAAAACATGTATAAGCATACATCTTCATACATCGTCATCTATAAATCATCACATAAACACATAAGTGAAGCTAAATCGAAGCATGTATATATCATATATATTATCATAAAAAAAGGAGAATGTTATAGTACATCATCATCATGGAAGCATGTGTGGTAGGATAATACCAAAAAATACATTGAAACCAACAATCAAATCGAATAGATCTCAAGATTGTTGCTCCCTCAACTGAACTGGTTTAAGGATCACTTGCAATCATTCAACCCATGATGTTAGGGATTTTCCCTAAACACACAAAACAAATTGGAAAGAATGAATAAATTAACTTAGGGATCAAAAGGGGTCAAAAGTGAGGAATTCCTAACAAAAGCGATGAAATTTTTAACAAAAGTGCTAGAAATAGGCAAGAGCGATGAATTTCTTGTCAAAAGCGAGTGAAAATGGAAAAAGTGCAAAAGTTTGGCAAGAGTGGAAAACTAAAACAAAGGCGACCAAAATAAAAACATTGCATTTAAAAGCACAAAATTTAGTCAAAGAGAATTACAAAGGTACAAAATTAGGTCAAAAGTGCAAAAAGAAGGCAAGTGCACAAGAACAAAGCAAAAGCGAGCTTTTTACAAGGTCAAAAGTGCTGAAACCAATGAAAAAGTGCTAAAATCCTAAAAATTACGCTATTGACTAGTTTGACTTTGTACATTAATAAAAAAAACATGGAAAGATGAAAACAAGAATTGAGAGTGTACATACCGAGGCATTGACGCCTATGAGCCATCCATACTCTTGAACCACATCCGCGCGATGTGGGGCTCCTCGAATCCTTGCCATAGCTCCTCAACAACTGACAAAATGAGAAATCCAGAGGGAAGAATTCTCTATAGGCTCAAAGTGCAAATCAGGTAATTAGAAACCTAATTACCTATTTTAACTTTTAAAAACCCTAATTTTACCTAGGAAACCCTAATTTTTACTTAGGGAACCTTCCTAGGGTAAAATTAGGAGCTCCAGAGAATATTTTAACTAGAAACGAAAGACCTATACACTTAATTTTTTTTGAACTGAAATACAACAGGGTCATGAGCCTAACCTCCAAATTGAATTTTTTAGCCAACCTCTTGAGGGGGCAACACAAAGTCCTACCATCATCCGTTGATCGTTGGGGCACAATGGGGCATACATTTTTTTCAAAATCTTTATCTTAACATCGAATCTTTGAAACAAAGCAACCTGTACTTTGTATCAAAGAGGGGCAAAATGTAGACATGTAAAATTGACCTAACACTTATCACACATAATAAATGAAATTTTTTCATATCATTGACATCATTATCACTAAATATCACTACATTTCATATCAATTGCATCAAAAACCCTAAATTCCTCTATTAATTGAATAATACGACATTATTTAATTAATTCACTTTTTCATCATTTTTGACTAATTAAATATATTCCATTTATTTAATAAAGTCCTAAAACCCTATTTTTGCTATTAATTGAATAATATGAAATGGGTGATCCCACAATAGTGGTTTATAATTTTTGGCCAAACTGGACACTGAAATAATATTTTTTAATTAAATCTTCACTTTTGGGCACCTATAGCAGCTAAACCGTGAGGAATTTGAAGATGATGCAAACTAGAGTTTCATGACATTTTGTCTGTAGATTCTAAATATATTTTTTTTCAAAATTTTTGGAATCAGATTGCACTTCTTTTTCCATCTCTCTCAAAAGCTTGTTTTTAGAAAACAACATTTTTAAGAGTGGCCTCAGGTATAATGCATAACTTTTTTCCATGAAGGATAAAATTCTAATTCTTTTTCTCAAAATTTAGATTTAGCAGCTTTCGATATCTAGTGCTTGCACTTGGTTAGATAGTTTTTTATTGAATATTTTTTCTTTAATCAAGTTTCAAAGGATCAAATAGGTACAATTGAGGACCTTAAGTGACAGAGTATAGTACTTGCTTTTTGTATGTATCAAAATTAAATTTTTTTTACATTTGGATCGGGACTCAGTATCTTGGTGCACTCATATTTTTCCAATTTTTGATAATCTTCCTATTTTTTCCACATGTATGTAGAGATAGAAGGCTTCATTTTGATTGAAAACCTATATTTAAATGGAAACTAAAAAAATAAATAGATAATAAAACCAAAATATTAAAATTATATTCATTTGGATGAAGCTCATTATGAGGGGCTACCTAATACCGATTGGGTTTGAAGTCTCCTCCATTTTCATTCTAAAATCGAGTTTCAAAGTACAAAATTTTGGACATTTTTGAGGTGCACAGGGGAAGGGAAAAAGGTGGTTGATTAATTTACTAGGGTTTGAGTCTGACCCTAAAAAAATTGTTGATCAGACATAGGTTCAGAAACAAAGAGCCCAAAATGTTCGATTGAACTTGATTTAAAATATTATAAAAAAAAATGTATGGCGGTGGTTCAAGCAGACTCTTAACCGACGTCTGCTCGAACCTCCCTGCCATGAATCTATTTTATTTTATTTTATTTTCCATTGTTGCAATAGTTTTATTTTATAATATATAATATTAATTATATATTAATTATATAGTTATATTTTATTTTATTTCTTTTGTCAGTTTTCTAATAGTTTTATTTAACATGGAGGAGGTGTGAATGAATGCAATTATGAAAAAGAGAGGCAAATGAGAACAATACATTTTCTTAGCCCTTTGTGATTGTAAGATAATGAATCGTGCATGTATGAAATTAAATCATGAAAAGGACACGACTTTTAACTCTCATAAAATCATGTTTTGCCTCTAAATATATACTTATAATATTAATTATATAATATATAATAATTATATAGTTTTTAATCTCTATAATATAAATTATATCTATATAATAGTTTTTAGAAAAAGGGGTAAAAATTTATTGAAACAACCAACAAAGTACAAAGATCAGGGGCTAAGAGCCCGAAAGAGAACACAACACCAGCATAAAGAACCCCCAAAAGGGGCACAACTAACCATCCATATCTTCCTTGACAAGACTCTCAAGATCCAAAGCACATTCTTGAGGCAGGTGAGTCCAATCTTCCATCCTCCATCCCTCTCCACGATCAGAAGCCCACTTAGCCAGGCAATCAACAGTCTTATTCCACTCACGAGGAACATAGAAAAAAGAGACAACATCCAAAGAAGTGCTCAACCTAAGAATTTGTCTCCCCACCACTGCCAGATGCCAATCCACATCTTCCACCCGTTGCAAATTCAGCATATCCACTACCACCTGAGAGTCAGACTCGTAGATAATCTTGCTCCATCCTAGAGCACAACCTCTTTTAAGAGCCATGAGGACAGCAAGAGCCTCCATGTAATTATTGGTTTGAATCCCCTTATATTCAGAGAAGAAGAAAATAACCTTACCAAAGCTGTCCCTGCCAATTCCTCCAACCCCAGCATGCCCGGGATTTCCCCTAGAAGACCCATCAGTATTGATCTTGAGAGTCCCAAAAGGGGGGGGGACCACTTTCCCTCCCTACAAACCTTCCTTTTAGCTTGCCTGCTTATGCTCTATTGAATTTTCCAAAAAGCCCCACTAGGATCAACAAATAGAATATTCAACTTTTGAACCACCCGCACGTCTCCAGGAGCAATATCCTCCGTGAGATCACACTTCGTAGCAAGAGTCTCCTGAAGCATATTTATTACTTGCAACCACACCTGCTGTACCCTCTTTGGCTTATCCTGGAAAATCCTACGGTTCCTTTCCAACCACACCTGCCAGATAATAAATCCTGGACCTATACCCCAAGCCACCTCCATAAAGGAAGTCTTAGAAGGGGGTCTACCAAGGCTATTCCAAAACTCAACCAAAGAGTGAGCATGAATACAAGCATGCTCCCAAGCTTCCCACCACTAGTGCCAAATAACCCTGGTGAAAGAACATTGAAAAAAGAGGTGCGAATTGGTTTCTTCGCTTTGCTTACATAAAGTACAGATAGAAGGCCCATGGAAACCCCTCTTCTGAAGATTCTCCCAGGTAAGACATTTATTCTAAACCACAAGCCATAAGAAAAAGTTGCACTTGGGCCAAGCCGACTTATTCCAAACTTGCTTCCACCAAGAAATGTCCATCCTGTCAAATTTTTGTCTTTCCAACTCTTGATAACTTGAGGCAACTGAGAACTTTCCTTTTGGATTGGGTCCCCAAGCGAGGATATCAGCTCCTCTTAAAGAGTTACACCATCTGCCAGCAAGAATCCTAGCAAGAGTTTTTCTCTCTCCCTCAGAACCCCCAGGAGGCCATTCTTCGGGCTCTTTCCATCTGGCAACCTCTCCCTGCCCCACCCTTAAAAACACCTTAAAATTCTCAACCTTACTCCATCCTGCTGCAAGGAAACTATCACATAAAGGTTGAAGGTGGGGGTATTGAGATAAGATAGGAGGAAAACCATCCCAAGAATCCTCCCAAAATAGGGCATCTGAACCGCTATTGCAAATCCAGAAAAGACCATTTTTAACTAACTGTGCCCCTTTCTTCAAAGTCTCCCAGATCATGGACCCCCTTCCAGTCAAGTTGTACCTTGGTACATCTTTCCCATTCACCCCACCAAGATACTTAACATTAAGGATTTTAGCCCATCCTTGATCTTGGCTTATGCACCATCTCCAAAATAGCTTAGCAGCAAGAGCCCAACCGTTCAAGCTTGTATTCCTCAAACCAAGGCCACCATCCTACTTTGATCTGCAAACACAATCCCATTTGACCAAACTCCATTTTGAGGAAAGCAAATTACCTGTCCATAAAAATTGCCTTGAAAGGGCATCAAAGTCCTTAATGAAACCAACAGGGGCTGACTGCACAAGACACCTGTAGATAGGAAGAGCTTGGATCACAGACTTCAAAAGAGTCATTCTGCCAGCAGTTGAGAGCCAACGGTGAGTCCAGTGACTCACCTTACTTCGAAGCTTATCTAAAATCTCTTGCCACACACCCCTCGAAAGCCTTTGGTCTGAAAGAGGGATGCCAAGATATACTAAAGGAAGCGTTCCAATTTGAAACCTCAAGATATGAGCAATTCGAGCTTGAATAGAAGCAGGGGTATTGAAGAAGAAGATTTGTGACTTTTCTTCATTAATCTTTTGTCCTGAGGCTTTCACATAAATATCCAAAGCTCTTCGGAAACTAGCTGCCTCCTGAATTCTTGCAACACCCATCAAAGACGTATCATCCACAAATTGGAGGTGGGAAGAAGGAGGAATGCCATGCCCCCACTTCCAACCTTGAATCCCTTGCTAACTAACTTGAGACTTAATAAGTCTTCCCAATCCTTCAGCCATTAGGATGAAAAGGTAAGGGGAGAGAGGATCCCCTTGCCTGAGGCCTCTGGCCGCACCAAATAAGTCAGAAGGTTCACCATTAATCAGGATAGCAAAAGAAGGTGAAGTTATGCAGCTCATAACCCAGCTGATCCACTCCTGTCCAAAACCAAAGGCCTGTAAAACTTTCTGCAAAAAGCTCCATCTGACCCTATCATAAGCTTTGGCCATGTCCAGCTTTATGAACATATCTTTCTCCGTAGAGGCGGTCATAGAGTGCATAGCTTCAGCCGCTATGATAACCCCATCCAAAATTTGTCATCCTGTAACAAAGCCCCCTTGCTCCTCAGAGATTAGGTTACTAAGCCATGGCTTTAACCGTTCTGCGATCACTTTTGTAATTATTTTGTACATCACATTGCACAAGGCAATAGGTCTAAAGAAATTAAGGGAGTTAGCTCCTTCCTTCTTTGGGATGAGAGCAAGGAAAGTTGCATTCAAAGCCTTAAGCATCTGTTTATTGTTAAAGGATTCCTGCACCACTTCGAAGAGGTCCATCTTGACAATCTCCCAAAAGGCTTGAAAGAACTCTATAGGAAAACCATCTGGTCCCGGGGCTTTACCCTTTTTCATTCCAAACACAACTAGCTCTATCTCAGATAGAGTAATGGGCTTAATGAGAGCCTCATTCATTTTAGGAGTGACCAAGGAGGGAATGCAAGCCAACACCAAATCCTCCTCAACCCTAGCCAGATCCGAGTCTTCTGAAAACAAGTTCCCAAAATATCTAGTAGCCTCCAAGGCAATCTCCCTATGAGAGGAAAGCAGCAGCCCTTCAGCCGTCATGAGAGAATTGAGGACGCTCCTATGTCTTCTGTCCTTAACAGTGTTGTGGAAGAACTTAGTATTTCTATCCCCTTCCTGGAGCCAATCAATTTGAGCTTTTTGTTTCCAATAGATCTCTTCTCGAAGCTCCCATTCCTCCAGATCCTTTAAGGCCGCAACTTCTTCTCTATAAAGCCCATCAGACAAGCCCTGTTCTCTGATTTGGCGCGTAATATTGTCCACCCTCTGCTGTGCTTCTCTCTTGGCTCCAAAGAGGTTTCCAAAGCACTCCCTATTCCACCTTTTCAGCTTAAACTTAACATACTGCAATTGCTTGACAAAAGAAAACATAGCGGTACCATAAGCAGGCTTCCCTTCCCTCCACCAAGCAGTGATATAATCCTGGAGAGAAGCATCCCTCAACCACATAAGTTGAAACTTAAAGGATGGATTCTTTATCTTTTGAAACTTAGAAGTAGTCAAAAGAATTGGCCAGTGATCTGAACCCCTCCAGTCCAAAATCTCTGAGCTAGTAGTCCAACTGTCTGCCATCCAGAAACAAAAAACCAGAAACCTATCTAATCTTTCTGCTATCGCTTCCGCCCCACATCTCCTATTATTCCATGTAAATAACCCATTGGAAGGGGTGACGTCCACCACCCTCAAGCTTTCAATATTACTTCTTAAAAGGCCTGCAGAGGGATCGAGCTTGGGAATACCTCCCCGCTTCTCTTCCAAACTTAAAATTGCATTGAAATATCCTGCCAGAATCCAAGGGAATAGAGGGGCAAGAGAGCGAACATATCCTATATGTGACCAAAGTAAAGTTTTTCCAATAAAATCAATCGGGGCATAAACATTAGTGAAGAGAAGAATCTCACCAGTTACGCAACACGTGGCCACCACAGAGATAGTAGATTTGCTAGAAACCCACCAAAGCGGGACCAGCTTGCGAGGATCCCATAAAAGAGCCAAACCCCCAGAACATCCTTGAGCGCCAATGCACTGACAAAGACATCTAGGCCAAATCTTAGCAGCCGTGTTATGCATCCTAACAATAGATAACTTAGTTTCCTGAATAAAAACCACCTCAGGCGAATGAGACTTAATCAAATCCCGAATAGCCTTTTGTCTAGGGATGCTATTCAACCCCCTTACATTCCATGAAAGAACAATCATTTCTGATGAAGAGGGAAGTGGGAATCAATGGTTTTCACAGAACCAGACGCCACTAAAGTCTCTCCCACTAACTTCACCTTTTCCTGGTCTTTCTTCCTCCCCACCTTAAGAGACTTCTCTGGGGTCTCTTTTCTAATGGTTTTTTTATGAATACCTAAAATAGAAGGGGAACCCTTGCTTTTGCTTTCCTCCTGCCGAACATTTCCGGTGCAAGCCTTGGTTCGGGCATGAGCAGAAATCTCCTGCAATTCCTTGTCTCCACTGGAATCCAACTCCTCAAAAGGTCTCACTAAAATATCTGTGACCATCTGTACCCCAAGCTCTCTCTCCTGTGGATCAGCCTGAACAACATTGTTCTCCTCCCCACCTATTTCCTTTGCTTCCAAGAGTTCATGGCTAGCCGACATATTTGCAATGGTTCCATCAAACTGTTCCAAGTCATCCAACCCATCAAACTTGTTGAAGACCTCATTTGTCTGTCTATCCTTAAAGGTCCTCTTTTGGCCATGACCCTTATTACGCCCTCTTACAGGGATGAAGCCCTCCTTGTCCTCCCTCATAGGGGCCTTCCCTTTATCTTGAGTGTGAGGAGCACTCGCCGGCCCAATTTTTGAATCCTCTATAGGTTTTGATTTGGGGCACACCCTCTGCAAATGACCGTATTCATGACAAAAGCGACAACGAAATGGCAACGTTTCATAGTCAAGTTGTTGGATCCATGAACTTGACCCCAACCGAATTTCGATAGAATCAGGAAAGGGCTTATTGAAATCAATTTCAACACATACCCGGGCGTAGGTAATTACCTTCTTCTCCATAGTCTGTCTCGAAGGACCAACTGGTTTTCCAAGCTGGCTTGCCACTAAGCTAAAAATGTCCTCCCTCCAGAATTCTAAAGGAAGCCATGGTAATCTCACCCAAACCGGGACACGCGAAGGAAGCTCTTTTGTAGGATTGAATCCCACATGCCAAGGCTTAATGAAGAGACCCACTTGATTGTAGAAATAGGGCCCTCCTTCGAAAACTTTATTCCTGTCCGACATGCAAGAAAAAACCACTTGAAAATAGCCATTGGCTGCCAACAAAACATCCATATCCCCCTCGGGAGACCAGGTACGCCGAGCCCATGATTCCAAAAAAGATAAAGATACCCGAATCCCCATAAACTTGCAAATCAGAGCATGCTTTGATAAGTAGTTGATATCTTCCACAATAGCTTCAGGTTGGATCTCAACAATCGGCCTATTATCGCTCTTAGCAAGGCACCCATTCACCTTTGAGGGCCTAAAGCCTCCAGACAGATGTGAGGATTCTCCCATTCCTGATCCAAACTCACCAAAAAAAGGGTTCGTATGCAATAGTACCGAAGGACTTCTCCCTGCCACTGCATCCTTGAAAGACAACCCCTTACCACCAGGGCAAATCCCGTTTGGAGCCATGCAAGGCCTGAGACAAAAACCCCAAAAAACCCCAACAACCCAAAGCACACCGGAGAAAAACACAGAAAATAAAACCCAGCCTCCCTCCACCAAGTTTCAAACACCACAATAAACCGTAGCCCCCCACAGATGCAAGAACACCCCCCAATCACCACATGTAGAGCACAAAACGCACAGGTTAGAGTAGAAAAACGTTTGCAGAAAGCACCAGAAACCAGAAAAAGGCATGGCCACCCAAGCCACAAACCCTACGCACCCGAACACCCCCTCCAATCTGCCACCAACACAGAAGAAACAAGCGCAGCAGTGCAGCGTAGGCTGACCCTGGCGGCGCACATGCACCATTTTAACAGCGACACCATCATTTCTTGAGTTAGGGGTCGGGTTTATATCTATATAAAAGTTATTAATAATATATAAATCATATATATTATTAATAATTATAAATAATATAATATATACTTATATTTTATTAATAATTATAAATAATATATTATATACTTATATATTATAAATAAGCACAAAAATGTAAGAATATAGACAAGGCACAACAATGATACAAAACATTGAAATGTACAATAGACCAAACATGAAACAAAGGGGTCGATCTACATCCCTGGGGACTTTTAATTCAATCTTCACACCTCTAATCACTTCCAAACAAATTCTCTACCAATAATCTCATTCCTAGTATTCCAAAATTTCTCACTCTCTCCTTATTTAACATGGAGAAGGTGTGAATGAATACAATTATGAAAAAGAGAGGCAAGTGATAAGAGTACATGTTCTTAACCCTTCATGATTGTAAGATAATGAATGGACTGCATGTATGAAATTAAATCATGAAAAGGACACAACTTTTAACTCTCATAAAATCATGTTTTGCCTCTAATAAAAAGAAAACAATTAGAGGTTGCTCGCTCATTTGAGCCCAACCACTTTCAATCCTTGCACCCCATCTAGTCACCTCTAGTATGAGCTATAATCTTGTCTTAAATTTGAGGAAGGATAGCCTCAAATATTTCCTACTAGGATTCTTCATCTTGATTGTTGAATTTATGCTTAGCCTTAGCTTTTGACCATGAGAACCATGAGAATGTGGCTTTGGAAAAGATATTATAAACAGTTTTAATGTCTTTTTTGAAAACATGATAGAATGACTACACTAGAGTTTGTTAGCTACCCAAATATTGGACATGAGTTTCTAGAGAGAAATGACAAGGTAGTAATGTCAAGAGTTTGTTAGCTACCCAAATGGACAAGAGTTTCTAAGAACTATTTTAGCTCTCTAGGACTAGACAACTCCTAATAAAACTTATTAGGAATCTTCAACCAATGAAGTTTAGCTTTTATATAAGCTCTTTAATGAGTATAGGCACTAGTTGTATTCTTCTAGTAGGGAATCTTAGCAACTTATAACAAGTAGAGAGGTGGAAAGAAGGGTTAAGTCTCCAAATCTATGGAAACACGAATGAGTTTGAAGTTTATCATAACATATGAGCTATGATGATCATAGATGCATATGAATTATTTCATGCATTCGGTGGATTTAGTCTACCATAAAATACAACCATTTTGAGAAGTTGGTGGAGGTTTCACATGGATGTTTTGGTGTGAGATTATATATTAAAGTGGAGAATAAATAATAAAAAAATGTATTTTCTTCACCTCATTCTTCTTGAAATTTTAGAGTATTTGAAAAGCACAGTATTCTTTAAAGTCTCCATTGGAATTGAATAGCAACTCACAACAAAGAAGAAATATTGAGAACATTATATCTCTATCAGTTATCTTAATTACATGTTCAAATGAATTATAGGGGTATAGGGAGGGAGTGGGACAGAGATAAAGGGTATAGGGTTAAGAGTAGAGGATAGAGGGTTTAAGGGTTTAGGGTTTAAGGGTTAAGGGTTAAGGGTAGAGGGGAGATCGAGATAG